>KN172924.1:14329-30130 GCA_000757755.1 Steinernema glaseri
TGGTGGTGGAGGTAACGACTTATCCATCATATCATTACACCTACTCGCCGGCTGACTGAAATAACAGAGGATTAATCGATACGCGGAGCGCAAGCATGCAACTGGTTGCCGCGGTACATAGAAATATGGAACCGTAAAATGTTGGCCAAAAAGGAACTGAAGACCGACATATGTGCGATTGCAATAGAAATTTGGAAGAATTGTCAGAACTACCCAAGAAATATTGCGCAATCTTATAAGTGTGCTCATTTCACGTGTACTCGCAAAGATTGTCAGCTACGGTCGGTTGCAAATGTGTCGACTGACTCCGCTGACGTTAGGTAGAAGTGTTCCGATATTTTGTTCGGATAAAAGCGCTATCAATTCAATAGGAGTGTGACTATCTTATAACCTACTATCTTGGGGTGGCACTACATCTATGCAAATAATTCAAAGTTATTAAGTCATTTACAAGCGACAGTTTAACATAACACGGAATATAGTATGTAATTACCGCACAACGGTACACAAAAAAGATAGATGCAACTCTGAAAGAGTTTATTTGCTAGACTTAACCATGTTAGATCAGTAGCGAATGCGCTTCGCAGATTCACCATCAACTCCATCAGTCTTACGCTTCTCCATATGCTTCATCAGTTGATTATACTCTCTATCAAATTTCTGCTTTTCTTGCTCGGTGTTGTGCTTGCGCGTCTTTCGGCCGTCGTTTGTTTTCACACCGTACTGGAAGGCTGCCCTAAAATAAAGAGGAGCTGTAAAGAATGTTAATGTGCAAGATTTAAAGATTCAATAAGATACTAAGCCATGAATAAAAATGATGGTTCACAAAGCGCATGTTCACCACCTCCAGGTTCACTGCATAGAGGCCAAATGCAACGCCAAATTCAAGTGAATTCATGGTTCGCTGAGCCCATAAATTCTTGCATCCAGAAACGAAACTGCACTGAATGTCTGTAAACATGCTCTCATACACATGCTCAAATATGAAAAAAATTGAGTAAAACATAAGAACCATACTTCGGAAGGGCTTCTTGTGAGTTAAGATACTTTTCGTATTCCTCTTGCGTTTCAAAATCCCAACGCTTCACGGGCCCCTTTTTGTTGCCCATGTCCATCTTCGAGAAATCCGCATCTTCGTCACTTTCGTATCCAGCTTCTAACAGCGATATTCCACTGGGGAACAGTTCTGCGTACGCATCATCGTCATCAGAATCTGGTCGTCTTCGCTTCGGTTTCTCCTTGTCACTGGTAGATGTTGGTATGCCAAACGAAGTTTTCTGCCGCTTCTCGCTATCTCGATCGCGGGGACGTTCTCGATCTTTGTCGTGATGACGGCTTCTTTCCTTGTCATGATCCTTGTCTCGCTCACGATCTCGGTCACGTTGCCGTTCTTTATGATCGCGATCTCGGCCTTTCTCCCGTTCACGTGACGATGAAGGCCCACTGAAGTACGAACTGGGCTTTTCTTTTATTTCACAGCCAGAAGACTTTGTAGTTTTAGCAGGTACGTATTCACCCGCATCTTCGAAGATGTCAGCCTTTGCGTAAACAGTACGTTCTTCTTCTGTCATGTTGGTCTCCGCTTTCTTCTTTTTCTTCGTATTGTCAGCTCTCAAGTACGATAACACTTGTGTTAGCTTCTGTAACATACTCACAGGTTATTCGTTATTATGTAATAAAATGTTCGTACCTGAATCAACATATTGTTGGCATTGACGTTCTCAGGTGTCTGATCAACTGGACAGTCCTGCACTGACCGCACAAGGGTCGTCGGCAACTCTACGTCTTCGTCTTCGAGCTCTACGATGTAAGCCATACGGCCTTTTGCAAATAGCTCATTTCGCTTGGGCCATCCGGGTTTTTGAAGGAATTGTTGTAGATTTCGCACCATCCTACTTTCCGGAATGTGCTCTCCGGGTTTTTCAACAGCAGTTTTAGGTTTCTCCTCATGTTGCGCTTCAACAGCTGCCTCGATATCGTCGTCTTCGCCTATTAGATCGCCTTTCTTCGAAATCTCGCTGCGGACTTTGTTCAGAAGCGAGTAATCGAGACCCTTCACCAAGTGAGTATGTTCAATGTCTCCACCGAGATATTTACTCTCTTCGATAGCTTGCTGGCGTCTAAGTGCAGCGTCGGCAGCTTCCCTCGGATCTCCGGGAACCGCATGGTATCCACCATTAATAGATGCCAGAAGTGAGTCCGAAGTGCCTCGACCATCACTCACTTCGCCCTTACGTCTTTCAGCTGCACGATCACGGTAATTCTAAATGAGAGCAATAATATCCGGAATAAAAATCATACGTACCTTCAATATATCCGTAAGATGGGAGTCATCGTATTCTTCCTTCATAGACTCCTTCTCCTTACGCTCCTGCTGTTTCTCACGATAGCGCTTCTGACGATCTTTTTTCGCAGAAATGCTTGACGTCTTTTTCGAGTCGTTATTCGCGTGATGACGATGAGTAAATGAGTGAGTCGCTGGTGTGGCGTTGTGAGATTGCTGCCTAACAGAGCCAAGGAGTTTTCTGAAGTCTTCATTACGGAGATGGGCGGTTGATTTAGCGGCTGCTGATCCAGCTGTGCTGCTGCTTCCTGTCTCATTGACGAATTGATTCCACTCGTCATCCATTCTCTCTAAATAGCAGTATTGAGCGTGATATTATGGTGCACGAATAATGAATTTGCAAGAGTTCAGGGACGGCAGAACAAACGAAAGGATCCTTGAAGAAGAAAATAAAGAAAAGAATCGCGTCTGCTAGTCATAAGAGCTATAACATCCATAAGGAAAAGACAAATTCAGAGCATGACCGTGGTGGTTTCTATTTTTCTGGGGCAGCAACCATAGAGTTTGCCAAAGTACTGGCACACCAAAAATACAAAGACCTGAAGAGCTCGCTGGAAAGCTTGTCTCTCGAAGATGTCTTATAGCGAGTCACAGATCATTACAACCGTCGAAACTAGTTGCTACAGTATGTCACCAGTGAACTTTCAGGAAGCGAACGAAAAAGGACGCTGACGGCTGTTCGCTTTTCCTCTTCGGATTTATCAGAGGACGCCGGAAACAGTAGCCAGCAATAAATTTGAAAGCGCAATGTAACAGTAACTACAAAACTTCAAATTCAAAGAAGCAATGAGTTTTCTCGTGGTACGACTTCTGGCAAATTCACAGGAGAGAGAAAGGGGTGTCTCGGCGACGTTCACGATGCCGGCAAAAAAAATACGCAGAATCCTGTCTCCGACTTTTCTGTGTTGCATTGTGACGGTGTCGTAAAATTACGAAAAGCAACAAACCCTGCATCGCCGCCCTTTTGGGAATCACACAAGCTATCCTGATCATTCACAGATAGCATACTGTAGCGAATGGTTTCTATGTGATGTTTTGAAGGCTGTGAGGTTGCTCGTGGCTTATGAATCATGTTCGTGGTAAAGTAGGAAAGGCTCCATTGGTACAAATCCTTTGATTACACCATATACTCGCGTGTTTCCTGAATGAACTTTCGATTTAAAACAACCATTCTCGATTCAGAGTTCGGTTTTTCGTCTGAGAGCTTCTACTGGAATCGACTAGATTATGGTAATTCCCTGCTTCCTATAATTTTCATATGCAATCCTTGTTACTTCAGAGTGCTACACTACAACCATATCTCGTGGCCGTCAGGAAGACGTTGGAGGCAGCACTTTGTCTTGAAGAATTTAGCTCGCAAGTCGTTGAACGTCATAATAAGCCGGAGGTTAGGAATTTTATCATATAAACCGCAGTACAATCTTTTCAGGTCGAAGTCCGAACAAGTAGTGAGTTGCTGCTCACTCCGTTGGTGGTTTCACGAAACAAGCAAGAACGCGTCCTCATTGAGCCTTCCGTTAACTCTGTTCGCGTCAGCATTTCTGTGAAGCAAGCCGATGATATCGAGAAAATCCTCTGCCACAAGTTCACGCGATTTATGTGCCAACGCGCTGACAACTTCATCGTCCTGCGTCGTAAAGCTGTCGACGGCTACGACATCAGCTTCCTGATCACGGCTCATCACACTTCAATGATGTACAAGCATAAACTTGTCGACTTCCTCATTCATTTTATGCAGGAAATTGACAAGGTTTAATGCTCTTTTCTTTGCGTATGAATCTGAACACGATTTTTTCAGGAAATTAGTGATATGAAGCTAGCGATGAACGCGAGAGCCCGTGTTTCAGCTGAAGAATTCCTTAAGCGTTTCAATTAATCTTTCGACTTCGATGCATTTATCAACCATATCTGCTGCCTTGGTTTTAAGTTATTACTTTTAATTCTGTAACATAGTTGGTAATAAAACATGTTTCATCCCGCAAATACTCCTATGCTTTGGGTTTATACCCATTTTATGTATTTCAGAAATTGTTGCATAATCTAAATGTTGCTTTCAGATGAGGTTAGACCAAATTCTAGTTATTTTTTCGATTCTTGTCGCACTGACCGTAAGCGATAATACGGGAACTGAAGCATCCGGCCTTTACACAATCGAGGGAGAGGCTGTCGTCCCTCGCGAATTAGCACCAAAACGCGCATGGCAACGATCGGCTCGCATTCTTGTCGATCACGGTAAATACGTCGGATTTATTCGGTATGTTGTTCATATCAACTTATATGTTAACAATTACGGCATCTAAAACATAGTTATTATTAAGGAATGCAATTTCCAATAGAATAACGTGCACGGATTTATGCAGTTTCGTTTAAGAGACGATGGGAAATTTACTGTACACAATGTTCCTTCTGGCTCGTACATCATCGAGGTTGCGAATGTCGATTATGTCTTCGAACCCGTCCGAGTTGATATCAACCACAACGGAAAGAAGCGCGCCCGTCGCCTAAACGTTCTTCAGCCCAGTGCAGTGGCTCAATTACAGTATCCTTTGCAAATGGCTGCTCGTCAGCCGGCAAACTACTTCCGCAAACGTGAAGAGCTTAAAATCACCGATATGCTCATGAATCCGATGGTATTGATGCTGGTCGTTCCTCTAGTTCTGATGTTAATTCTGCCAAAACTTGCTGCCAACGATCCAGAACTTCAAAAGGCTAGTTAATGAACCACTGTTTATCTGAAACTACTGTTTTTAGGAGATGCAGAATATGAAGCTTCCAAAGATGGATGGTTTAGATATGTCCGATATGTTGGCGAACTATTTCGGTGGTGGTCAATCGAAGAAATCCATGAAAAAAGGAGGAACGAGCAAGAAAGTTCGATAATATCAATTATAATGTTAATATGCAAATGTAATGCTATTTGTGTTGACGTTTGTCCATATGCACACGAATGTTAGAAGCGAGCCACTCCATGCCGTGTTGAAGTCCTTCGCCAGTGAGCGCGCATGTGCCGACAATGGTCCAATTTTGGTCGCGGATACTGTCCAAGCCCAGCTCCTTGGTCACTTCTGTCGGGGTCATCGCGCCCTTCTCGTCCATTTTATTAGCAAAAACGATTATGGGGACCTAATCACGGTATTTAAAGGAAGCTCAGAGTCCTAACCTTGTTTGATGTAATGTCTTTGTGGTCCAGCACCATCCATAGCTCGTCTCTGGCAACGGCCATCCGTAATCGATCGTTGCTGTCAACGACGAAAGCGATTCCTTCGCATGTGCTGTAGTAATTTTCCCAGAGATTTCTGTATTTACCTACAAGGGAACAGTTGGTAGCATTAGTCAAGAGTGGTTTTCCGACAGAAGGCGTTTGATCTTTGTAAACCCGATCAGAAATTCTTTACAAATTAAGGGTGCGGTGATCTCTCTGCCTTCATGTGAAAACGGTATTTCCTTCATGTGAAAACGGTACAGGCACTGAATGCCGTCGTGTCCAGTGATGCCGATATGGGTCTTTTATTTACGGGTATTTCTGAGTCTTTATAGGACGGGCCGGTTCGTTCACCCGTAAAATACTGTTTTTAGACTTATGGGCCGGCCCGTCGGGGGTCGATCAATAACGTCTTCGGATATGGATTGGCATCACTGGTGGCGTGAAGCTTCAAAAGTCAGGTAGACTCACTGAGAAATATGCATGTTATATACACCTACTCTGTCCAGACATATCAAAGGAAGAAAATAGCATATTGCCAGCAGTAAAACGGTCGACCGAGTAACCAACTGTGGGTACAATCTGCGTCACCTGCGTATCAGACGGCTTCATCTTGTTAATAATCGTAGTTTTTCCACTATTATCCAAGCCCAAAACTAAAATGTTGACAGCTTTCCGCCTCGAAGTGAAGATGGACCCAATAGAACTCAAAATGCCCATTACGAATAAGGGGAAAATATATTCGAATTATCCCAACCAAGAAGGCTTCACGCCACAACACACTGTTTCCATGGTGACTGGGTAGTGGTCGACGTCTTCTTATATAGTGCGTAAGATCGTTATACCCTTCATATCAACAATAAATTACAAGTCCACGGAAAAAAAAAGGTGAAATGCCTAATTCCAGCGCGTCTTCTTCGTTGTCTGCGAATTTGGTGCTCCGACGGAACGAGCGATCTCAGCGGCCCGCTGCTCCAACTTAATCTTCCATTCGGGGCGCGGGTCGCTCGCCTCTAGACGATTATCCTCTGCCACAGACGCCGGCTTGAAGCTTTGTTTGAAAGAACTTTTGTAAGCGGCACGCATCATTTGTGCTCGAGTCATCCCAGTTGAAGAAGTGCTAGCCTCCACAGATATAGCACCACCGGGAAGATTCTTTGGTGTCGTCTGGAACGAAGCGAGAGCATCAAAGACGGAATCAGTTGTCTGCCGAGCGGGCGCAGATCCAAATCCTGGACGCAATTTTGGCTTGTACGATCCCGTACGAACTGGGACTGTCGCCATCAGTGCAGATTGAGGTTGGTATCGTTGAACGTGACTATTCCGGGTGGCAGCGAAAGATGGAACCTTCATGGCGATATCGAGCAACACTGGTGGGACCAATTGATTTACGCTTTCGAGGTTCCGCACAAGATCACCGGCGAATTCCTTATCTTCATCCAACAGTAACGTGAACGCCTGACCTTTGTTGCCTAAAGATTACAGTAATTAATATAAGCGACGTGTCCACACATACCTGCTCTACCAGTCCTTCCGATTCTGTGAACGTGTGTATCGATATCCTTCGCAACATCATAGTTGATAACCGTTCGGATTTCTGCAATGTCCAAACCACGGGCGGCTACGTCTGTAGCCACCATGACTGGAACATCTCCACGGAAGGCTTTCAATTTCTCATTCCGTTCATGTTGATGCATGTCACCATGTAAAAGCACTAATTCCACATTCCTTTTGAGCTTAAGATTGTGCGCTAATTCTTCCGCGTGTATCTTCTTGGTCACAAAGATCAGCACCTTGCCCACTGAAATTACAGTGAATATTTTCTGGTACGGGCAATGTAAACATACACGACGTGAATTCAACGAGCCGTTGTGTCAGCCACACCCACTTGTCCTCACGGGTGCCCAGTACCTCCGCCGATTGAAGAACATCGGCATTCGCTTCACCGACTGACCCTTGAATGATTCTGACCGGATCGTTGAGTGCATCTCTAGCGAGGCGCTCTACTTTACTCTTGAACGTTGCAGAAAACATGAGACATTGTCTGTCTGGTCTAACATGTTCTGAGATGGACTTAACCTGCTGCTCAAATCCCATGTCGAACATTCGATCGGCTTCGTCAAAGACTAAGAATGTCACACGTGTAAAATTGGTCGCTTGGATCTTTACAAGATCAATTATTCTTCCGGGCGTGCACACGACGAGTTCAGCTCCTTCTTCCAGCGCCCTTTGCTGCTCATATTTGTTTCCTCCACCGTACGCACATACCACGTTAATGTTATAGACCTTGCAGAATTTCTTCGCCTCTTGGTACACTTGAACAGCAAGTTCTCTCGTTGGCACGACGACAAGGGCAATTGGGCCGTCGCCAGACTCGAGTTCCGGTTGCTCCATGATGTGCACAATGGCCGGCCAGATGTACGCCGCTGTCTTTCCACTGCCAGTCTTCGCTATTCCGAGAACGTCGCGGCCAAGTAGAGCAGCTGGGATACCCTGCGCTTGGATCGGAGTCGGCTTTTCGTATTCACTCTTTATGACAGCATTCAGAAGATGCTCATCAAATCCGAAGTGGGCGAAGCTAGAGACAGGTTTCGGAGGCTGCATACCATAGACACGAATACCAATAGACTCCCGAAGTGATTCGGCCTCCTTGCAAGTGAGATCCCTGAAATCATTGTTTGGTAACTGAAAAGACTTTTCCGGTGGAAATTACCGGATCTGTTCATGTTCGTGGTAGACATTCTTCCGAAACGGCTTGTATTGGACCTGTGAGTGGTCGATAGGTGGTAATGGGTCGATGACTTTCTTCCACGTCCAAATGATATTTCCGTCCTCGTCATATTCATGGATCTCGTCCTCTTCGACAGCACGTTCCTTCTGCTCTTCTAGGAACTTGAAATAGGATTCATGCATGTCCTCGCGGTCGATATCGTCGCGGCCTTTTTGGCCTCCATCACAGTCAACCTCTTTTCCACCTTTGACGGCATCAAGATTCTTCTTTTCCTTGTTCTCACTTTCACTTTTGTCCTTTTTTGCTTGCTCGTTAATTTCCGCCATGAAGGCATCCAAAGGGTCATCCTCATCACAATCGTTGACATTGCTATTTGTTTCTCTAGTTCCATCAACGCCTGGTTCGTTATCAGAGTCGTTCTCCAGGTAGCTAAAAGAATGACGTACTATGCTTAAATCCACGATAATGTATAAGTAAAACAAATGCCCTTAAAATATGGCTGCAATCACAGTCCAAATAGAAAGTGCTGTGCGAGTGACAGGTTCCGAGTGGACGACCAGTTTTTTTTTTGGAGAGAACCGATTCAAATAAATGCGAGAACGTACTTTGCAAATTCCAATATGTAGAAATATATGTATGAAAAGCTTACTCGTCGTCTTCTATGCGCCGTTTCCTCTCATTAAGCCTTTTCGGCTCCTCCGGAACGTCGTCGTAACTCGTTGAACTTCCTGGGAATCGATCTACTCCGCTGTACACCAGACTGTTATACTCTGCTTCCTTCTGACGACTCAGCTGTCGACGTTCCGCTACGGTCTTGACCAGTTGCGCGGCAGCATTCGGCATTGTGAGTTGAGGAGGAGGCGGCACGTTTCCAAAAGTGCCATTAGTCGACGAAGAAGATGATGCAGACGAAGCAGGAACAAAACGATTCTGGTATGATCGCCACGACATCTGGAGGTATCAAACGAATGATTAAAGACACGTTGGATTTGGACACGACATTCAAATAGCAAAACGTAACACACGCGGAAACTTTATACGAGACTTGCGCGGCTGCCGGCGATGCATTGCAGAACCGATCAACCACATTAACCATTAACTCGCACTTCTCCAAGTCCAAGACAGCCATAAATCCCCAAGGTACTATCATTCGTGGTACCATGAAATCGATGATCTTCATTGTCGAAAACTGAACTTTGCATAGGTCGAATTTTCCTAATTTCTCACGTTATAATATGTTCACCGCCCAACCTCTCGTTTCTCAACATAATAACGATTCCGCACTCTCTCCCAGGATCCTATAAGTTTAGTGCCTGTTCCCTCACTCCACATACTGTAGACGCTCTTAAAATTGAAGCACAACCTAACCGATGAGACATACTTCCTCTCAAGTCACAGTGACACAAGCTCCCAGTACATATGTCGTTTTCATAACATGCCTACAATATTCCAGCTCAATTAAGGAAGTATGCGGTAAATGTCCGCTAGAGGCCCTTTGAGATATGTTTACCTTCATTTATCTGCTGTCATTGAGGCACACGTTCTGTCATGGCGATCCCGTGTGTGCTTCTTCTCTGCTCATGCTCGACACACAATACTTTCAGACCTCTCTCCAGAAACCGGGAAATGCCCAGGATATGCAAAAAAATCAGCAGTGCTCTACCAGCAGCCATCGCATGGCTTCTGATTCTCGGTTGCTCCGGCGGCTTCTTCGGCATTCTCGTACCTGCCATCGTACGGCAATTTCACCTTTTGGGATTGGCAATGAGCGCCGTGGACGTGATTTTGTTCTTCTTTGTTGTATCCAACTTGATTATGGCTCAATCGATGGACCCTGGAATATATCCAATGGGTATGTGGAATGATCACATTTTCCTGACGTTAATTTAGCTTCAGCCGTCGGCGCAGAACTCCACCAAGCTGACGAATTTCGTTCACCCCTTTACAAGAACATCGAAATCAATGGTATTACGGTCAGGATGAAGTGGTGCCAGACATGCAACTTCTACAGACCGCCACGGTCCTCACATTGCTCAGTTTGCAATAGGTAAGCAACATTTTGTACGTGAAGTGAGAACTTGAACTTGTCCATGAATGTGTGACCGACACATTTTTAACCTTCTGTGGACATACTGTATGTGCTCTCGTCGAAGTACATAATTTTCTTGTGAAAACAAGGGAAAAATACATCTTCGACGAATATTACACTTGATCGTTTCTGCATATGGAGCAACAGGTATTCGTATAATATAGCTTCAACATTCAGATGCATTGACACCTTCGACCATCACTGTCCCTGGGTGCACAATTGCGTTGGGAAGCGCAACTACCGCTACTTCTTTCTATTCCTCTATTCACTGAGTTTTCACATGATCTACGTTTTTGGACTATCGCTGTTATTCACCTTATCTAACAGGTAGCATCTCTGTTTGTAAAATCCTCTCAAAGTACTTTTAGTGACGATTTTCTCACAAGACCAAATTTGTGTGCCATTGTTCTTATGGCCCTGTGCGTTCTTCTCGCCGTACCAGTGCTTGGCTTAACCATATTCCATACTTTCCTTGTTGTACAGGGTAGAACGACGAACGAACAAGTGGGTTTAATTTGGTATTTTCTATGATGATTGTTTAGGTAACGGGTAAATTCCGCAATGGATTCAATCCTTTTAGTCACGGATGCGTCGGTAACGTCAAAGCTGCTCTTCTTCACTCGCTCATTCCTTCGTAAGTTTCTTTTGCGAATTCACTTAAATCACAATGAACATGGTCTTCTTGTTATGGCTGCACGTAGCGCATATTTTTGCTAAGATAGTACCAGATTCATCCTCAAATGTGTACATATTTCAAAGTGGGAAATGTAAGCAATTACTGTATCTTTTCGCCAGTCTCATTCTGCAAGAACTATATGTCTTTGGTGTTGTACGTCCTTATTGTTTCTAATGATACGGGATGAATATTATCATTGAAAGTAATGTAAAAGTCCTTCAGATATACCGGATATGAAACAACGCTCAAGGACCCCACTACGATCGAAAACGAAGCCCTCATTGACCCTGAAAACCCTTCAGTATTGTACATTCCTGGGGAGAACAAAGCGAAGGACGGACACATCAAAGTACGCCTTGTTTTCAAAGCCGCAATAGGTAACCTGTAAATCTTAGATGCTGCGAACTAAGGCTATGGATGAGACGGCCTCTGTAGGCACCGCACTGTCTCTTGCAGCCGGAGGCAGCGTAAGGAAAGTTAAAGTTGGGGCTGATGGCTCCACATGCAACCTTTACGACGAGGAAGAAGATGAAGCAGTGGAAGACGAGAGTGCTCCGCTAGATCCATATGAGGCCAGTGTAAGGGAAGCACTCAAGAACGCACGGATTCCTTCCTCAGAACGAATAGCGAAACTCACACGGTCAACATCGAAAAGCTCCGCGAACCATGTTACAGTAACTTCTATACCCCATTCGGTGTCGGCAGCAGCAACGACAACAGTGACATCGACGGGGTTTCCACAGAAGATGCGATCAACAGCACTTGAGGGTGTCGATCGATCGAAACCACTGAAGTTTACAGAAGCGGTTAAGCTGCACGATTCGCTCAGCAACGTGGGTGTGTGACTCGCGCGGCCCCCTTCTTCACCCATTAGTGTCTTTTGTACATAATCCAAGTGATCAACTGTTTGTCTCGGAAAACGTGTAATAATTTGTTTCTCCTGGTTTGTGTGATAGATTTCTTAACTTGTTGGTTACAATGTATATTTGACAAGTTCAACGTGAATGTCGAGGCTTTACATGGTGAATATGCTGCCTCATGTTTAGCAGACAACATTGTCCAAAGATTCTCATCACTGTTTTACAACTTTTGTCCAGTAAATGACCCCTCAACTGCTCTATACGTAGAACTGATCACAGTGCAGGAACATGTAGAAACATGCTGCACCCGCAACTTGCACGAACCGTTCGTAGACACGACATCGTCGGCAAGGCAAACACACAGAGGAAAGTCGGCTCAGGACCATGTTCTCCGACCATTCGCAGACAAATGCTAATTTTCGGTACAGCCTTCGCCGTTTATAATTAAGCGATCGATTTCTCCTCAATATTCAAGAAACTTCCTATCTATCTAAATTTAGCGTGCAAGAGGACCCCAACTGAATGTGTTTGCTAATCACACAGTGCAGTGTTTTAAACTTTATTGTAACAGCGCGTGGGCGATGCGCTTTCACTCAGCAGTGCGGACTATCGTCCAGATAACGGCTCACACACATTGTAATGACGAAAGCGAAATCGCTGCAAGCGAGCTGTATTGCGCCTACAGATATTTTCTGTATTCCTGTATTTGTATTGGTCAGTAATGCATGTTTTGTTATAGAGATGTCGAAAGAGGGTGAGATATTAAAAATTGCCGCGCGACTATGGAATCACGTTCTGTGCATGCCAGTCAACTATGCGACACTCCAAGCGGAACATAGGCTGATTCGAGAAGGCTTGGACGAACTTAGCGCCTTTTACGAGCCACTGAACTCTTCCGAAAGGTACATTCCACCTGTGGTCCACACTAAATAGTAAGATGGAAACATCAGAAGTTTTAAAGTGCAGATGATTCCTTATGTTAGATTTTTACAGGCGAGAAGGGTTATAGAACGAACAACAATAACCATCAAAAAGGTTTTTGCCACAAGTGATTCTATTATAGAAACGACCTTATATATGTTAAAGTGACAGAGTGAGGTTGTCATGCTCTCTAAATAAACTCTAGCTTTCATGTCAATTTATTTATTTATTTATTTTTTGCAAAAAGGGAAATTCTCAGAAGCGCGGTTCCACAAGTCCAACTGTGATCGTACTTATCCAGTCCAGGATGGCTTAAAATGACAAGTCGCTTTTTTCAGAGTGTATTTTTATCCTAAACTGGTAATTATTGAGAAACCCTGTGATTTTGGATTAGAAGCACATGACTGAGAATTAATCTCTTGTACCAAGAATAAGTTGAATCGCAAAAATTAAGATTAACAGTTAAAGTTGAGAGGGCATTTTCGTCTTACATGAGAGGGCATTTTCGTCCTGCATTTTGTTAGTTTAAAATTAAAATAAGTTTTCTTTTAAATCGTTTCCGGGAAAAACCTTTTTGGTTGGTTGTTCCATAAGTCCGTGGACACTTCGGGCGATTTCCTTCTAAGTCGAATTGCTCTAACAACTGCCACATTGAAGTGGCTTTTACGGCTGCCCCTACTTTCAATAAAGTAATAAACTCATTATGCAAATAAAGATTAATATGCTATAAAAGAATTACAGAAAGGCCAGAATACATGAATTTGTATTATGGGCCGAAGCACGTGGTATCGACAATTGTGGCGTTTGCATTAAAGCCACGGAACCTTATGGATTGGGATTGGTTGCATCTGGAAACCTTGATTCTGGCAATGTTGTCGTGAGAGTTCCGGTAAGCGCCATTCTCTCCGTCGACAAGGCACAAAAGTCTGACATGCTCAGGTACGTTTCGAGTACTCGTCTGAATATCTCTAAATATAGTGAAAATTCACACAGTACATTGTACAAAAATACACACATAAACATCGTTGAAAAATGTTTACAAAGCAAACACTGTTGATCGAAGGAAATGTAATCCAGTGAAAAAATCTACAGAACATAACATATTTAATTCTAATTTAAAGTCGCATGGGCCCTTTACATTCAGCATTAATATTACCGCCCCAAAAACAATTTTCGTTTTCTTTGGCAAATTGGTGCAGCAAAGTCCAATTTGTATCTGCTTTATCTGACTCCGTCTTAATAAGATAAGTTTAATGCACACAGTTTTACTAACTTTAATTCCCAAAATTAATTCTTACGGGTCATGAATTTTGATAAGTAAAGTTTGGACCAATGGCAATACTTTGCTGATGTGTTATGTTCAGTCTTTTTGCTGTTAAGTTGTCGCAGAGCGTATTCATTGTAAAACAAAGTTTTTTACGAGTCATAAACTGTGCTTATCTTTATCAAATGTTTTCAATTAACTTCGCACTGAACTACTGCACAAGGAGACAATGTTTTAGACGGGTTTACGAAAACGACGACCTCGTGAGCAAAATGGACAACGTATGCTTATCTCTAATGCTCGCATGCGAGAAACTCAAAGGCGAAAAATCCGAGTGGGCCCCTTACATCAACATGCTTCCAGCGAACTTCGAAACTCCACTGTATTTCACAGACGAGCAACTCGAGTCTCTAAAGCCCTCTCCCCTATACGACGAAGCTCTACATTTTTACCGTAATATCGCAAGGCAGTACATTTATTTTCTGCTTAAAGTGGCGTTAACAAGTCATCGGAGTGAATTCAACAACGTTAGTCTTCAGTACATATATCTATGACAAACTTTAATTTTAGCCATTAAAGAAGAAGGGTGAATCGCCTGTCTTTGTAAACACCCCATTCACTGTAAACAATTTCTCCTACCAGCTTTATCGCTGGTGCGTGTCGTGTGTTTCGACAAGGGTAAATGTGATTCCATCAGAGGACAAAAGGAAACCAAAGATGGTATGTGTTAACGCATTTTTCTGAGACACGCAATCTTCAATTCTGTTTCGGTCAGACCTTTTGTAATAAGTAGCCTTGTTTCAGCTTACTTGTTTGATTCCATTCATGGATATGGCTAACCATTTATTAAACATTGATGCCAAAGAAGAAGCTGTTTACTTCGATGCTGAAGGCCAATACGCAGGGATTATTACTCAGAAATCGTACAAAGCCGGCGAGCCTGTCTACATTCACTACGGCAAGAGATCGAACTGGCAATTTTTCCTGCACAATGGCTTTGTTCCCGAACAACCAAATCCTTATGATATCTACAAGCTCAAAATGGGTATGTTTCCTAAAATTTCACGAAGATAATTGAAATACATATCTCATAATTTCAAAATCGGTTTTAGGATTCCGGAAAACGGACCCCCTTCTGCAAGCTCGTCTTTTGAGACTCCGCTTCTTATGTGGCGACTCAGTTCAGTCTAACAGCTCCAATGTTTTCGTGTTCACCGTAACTTCCGATCCACCGCATATAGATCAATCCCTTCTGGAATTCGCAAGAGCATTTGTCGCTCCGGAGCCTAAGAAAATTGAAACTACGCAGGAGGAAGAACTTAAAGCACTCAAATTCTTGGCCGATAGATTCGGTCTTCTTGTCAAACAATACACTAATTTACCAGTGGAGCCGCCTAATGATGATCAGGTTGCAGTATTCGTGTGGAGACTGAAGACTGGTGAGAAGCTGTTACTGCGGAATGTCGCAACCTATATTGAAAATCGTCTTAAAGCCGACTGCTGCTCAAACACAGTATGATTCAATATTATTAAAACATTTGCTTAACGGTATGCTTTACTTCATTAATGAATATTCATTTAACTTTCAATAAATTTTAAATAATTGTTTATTCCTTATTTTCTATTGGGTTGTTTGGCTAATGAGGCGATAATCATTTTTGGTCCGTTCGGGTCAGGGCTGTGCGATACTCGATATTTACTCGATACTCGATAC
>KN172931.1:0-22690 GCA_000757755.1 Steinernema glaseri
ATTAATAGATAGATATAAATAAATAGTAACAAAAATCGTTCTAGCAACGATCAACAATGAACGGAAGATCACAACTCATCATTTGTGATGGTACTCTCTGCTATCGCCGCTTCCGTGGCGTCAGAAGCGGTGGACACAGTATCTCTACTTTCAGTGTCATTAGTGGAAGGGAAGGAAGTAGTTGCTAAAAGCACATGAATTGAGCATCATAGAGGGAATTTGAGTGAGGAGGCCGTCGTATCGTCATCATTTCAGAATGCTCTTCGCAGCATCGGGGATCGTATTTTCGTCGACTGTGAACTCGATGACAATTACGATGATGGTCGCGAAAGACGCAAGGACGAACATACAAACAGATCGTTGCCATATAACGAAAGAAAAAACGGCTATGAGTCCCGCGATAGAGATAGATCGAAGGAGAACATCAGGACGAATCATTCCTGCCTCCATGTGCGCTGAAAAGATATTTGCTGATCCTTAGAGAATTTAAGTGGTGCATGCCACACCCATACAGCAAACCAAAACACACTTTGGGTAAACCAAAACACACTCTAACAACGATACGACGACCACCGAAGCCACAAATGTTAAAGAAACAGATCCAACTCACCTTCAACGTCAAGCTCGCAATCATCTTCTTTGTTCTTTTTGTAACCTGGTGCACATTCACAACTGTAGGAACCAACAGAGTTTTTGCATATTTCGTTCTCGCCGAGACATTTATCCTCCTCTAGACATTCGTCTAAGTCTGAAAACGACATGGATATATATATATAACCGGTCAATTTAAGATATCGGAATGCTTCCCGTATTTAACGTTAAACAGTGTTAATTTATACAATTAGTCTCACCTTTGCATCCTAATTCGGCGTCCATGATGTATCCACTCCTGCAGGCACGACATCCTTTCGCTCCTTCGGCTGTGCATCCGCTGGCGCACCCGTCAAAGCATTCTGTAAATCACAAGTAAGATGCAATATATGTGGGATTTGAACGTACCGACACACTCAATGGAAGTCTCCGTTAAGCTCTTCGCGAAGTAATGGGCGTCGCAGTTGCTACACATGACTCCAACATAGCCCTTGTCGCACTTGCATTTTCCTTTGCCTTTTCGACTTCCATCACCCTAAAAACATTGAGTAACACCTTTATCGGTTCAGCATTTTCTTTGCTTCGTATTCTATTCTTAAACCATTACTTACATGACACTTTCCTCGTCCGTAGCAGGCGGTCTTGCTCTTCGCGACACCAGGACATTGGTCACATTTCGGACCGTAGTGGCCTGTGGGGCAGCAACTTGCAAGCTGATCGACACACAGCCAGGAAAACATGTTTGGGTCGCTGTCCTGTTTCTTATAATACCACTCCTCCACGAGTTCTTCATGTTCTTCGGCAAGACCTTGACACTAAAACAACTTCTATGCCCATCGATTTGCTGCCTTTCGAACCTTGAATTCGATGTCTTTTACTCCCACAAATTCATCGCTATTTTCCAAATACTTCTTCTTGCAGATATATTCCATAATCTCGACTAGTCTTGTTTCGCTCGTCGCAAATCTACCCAGGTTTCGCTCTTCCCAGTCCGTGTTTCCACCGGCGAAATGCTGCTTCTCTGTTTTCTTCACACCCTGAAAAATTACGAGCGATTGGATGAATGCTAGAAATCTATACATACCGCTTTGAAAGTTTGCACCAGAAGATTGCAGTAGTGACACTCCTTGTTGTCCACATCTACGGAGTAGGCTGTAGTAGCAAAGAGAAGCAACAGAGATGAGCAAATGATTGCCTTGGAGCCCATTGCGATGTGAATGCTCCCGGCGGGCTTTCCGGGAATATTGGCAACTACTGAAAAAATAAAAATTAACGTTGAAATAACAAGCATTCAATCTACTGTAAAACGGTGAGCATGAATTTTTGGCGAAACTATTCAGAGCGATAAGTAGTTCTGGGATTGTTCAGATGTTCGGTACTTGGGTGGCTATGTTGGAACAAGAACCATTAATCAAATTACGAGTACAACAGAGAGCACGTTGCAAGGTGCATATTGCACGCATGGTCTCGGGAATGAATATGGGAAACAGAAATATATCTGATCAGATTACGTTACCATGTGGAACCTCAATGAGTACAAGAACAGAATTTTTCCCCGCACAGTACATCGAACATGAGCAGCACACTATCTCAAATGCATTTCATGTCAAAAAGTGCACTTCAGCAAAGCGACCAGTAACCGAGAACTGTCCGACCGAGCCGACTTTCGAGTGCCACGGTGCGCAGCCGTCGACCTCCCCTCACTGCCTCAACAAACAAACCGGCGCTGGCCCACAGTTCACGTGGCATGCGCGAGAGCGAATGGTCTCTCGATGAAGTGTGATCGGCCGGTGCGGCGGATGTCGGTCTGTCTGGTGCACTTCGGGGACGCCGACGGAGTGACACGTCAGACAAAAGAGACGTCTCCGTGTGGGCCGTGGCGAGAACCGTGAAATTCATTTAATCGAGTTAAGAACACGGCGTTGGGTCAACGACTGCCGCGGCGTCGGGTTAATCCTTGGTCGGCATATGGACGGTAAGCCGAGGATTGACCGATGATTAAGACAATGGCGTGTGGACGTTCGTCGCCGATCGCCGCGCACGCGCCCTCCGACCGACAGAACAGGGCGGCCGACGACGGACGGAGCGATGGACGCGGGTGGGATAGGGCTGAAAGAGAAGTGCTCTATGTAGCAGAGATCGACTGACGATGCAAGACGAGGGTGGTCGAAAAGTCGGTATTAGCGGTCTCCTCTGCCGACGACCTCGGCCCCGTCGGCTTAGCGACGATATAATATTTCTGTCTCTAAGCAATACCCTCACCCTTTGCCTTTTCTTGCGGCGACTGTACGCGTGCCGCCGGAAGTGCCCTCCAAGTTCGGCTATTCCAGGCTCTGGCGCGAACGCGTGATGTCGTCTTTATTGCGCCCAATGTGAATGATTAATGACCCTCACATTTGACTGATTCCAATTTTTTGTTCATTCTCTTTGTCGTCGAGTGTGCGAAATCCAGCACTGCCAGCTACTTCGTAAACATTAACTCCCTACGTTCTGCCAGTCGTCATTTTCTTCGCCTCTTTTCGTCCTCAGTTCGTATTCCAATCTGTCTTAATGGCGCTATTTCGGGATTCGATCGTCGCTTGTCGTCTGCCCGACTGGTCTTCATCGGCAAGTTCCAATTCATCTCCAGGAACGTCGTAAACCACTTAATTCATTCGCCTTGTTTCGTCGTTTTTTGTTCGCGCCGACAGCACTTTGCACCATACTGTCGCTCTCTCACTCAATCTGTGCGAAACTCTTTAGCACCAAACAAACATCCTCCTCAGTTATTCTTTCATCAGCCTGTCTCCTAGGAGTGTCCCTGTCTTTGAACGCTTGGAATTTCTGGGTCCGTTTTTTGAACAAAGTGCCTAGCGGCAAGTTAAAAATATTTGTCGTCTGTATTCCCCAGACGAAAAACGGACTGCTTATTGATTGTAGAAGAGAATTTGTTTACTGAAACTTTCGGAATGTGTAGCAGAACTGTTATTTAAAAAATGGTCATCACAAGCCACCGATATATCCACAGTTTCAAGGATTCCTTACAGCCATTATCATAGCTATTGCACCTTGAATGTCAGAAAGAACGAACGTAGCCATATGCTAACAAAAGTGGCCAGAAATCAAGGTAGGGGAGTAAATACCGCAATGCGATTTGAAAGTGTCTCAGTGATCCAATGTCTCTACTATGTGGCATATGTTCATTCACTACGCCGAAAGAAAAAGAAAAACAATTAGATTTCGAACACTTGTCGTCCGCAGTGATAGATTCTTTTTATAGGCGCGTTCTGTCCCAATTGCACTAAGGATTAAAAGGTTGGAATAAACGAGTTTTTAAATGATTTTGTTACGTCTAATTAGTTAACAAACCGCTTGCTTATTGAGTTCAATTCTATAAAACAATGATCTTTGGATCAATCGTAAGATTTCTGAGCGTACTATTGCTCACTTTTAACTGGGTTCACCCTTGCTAACATATCTTTAGATTTACTTCTAGAGTGCCCACAGCTTCCGAAGAAAATTGTGCACCAATTGATGGACATAATTTCGTGCTTAACTCTTTCAACAAACGATGATCGCCACAGGTCGCTGAAGTACACAGTTTTCGCAGAGATTACTTTTTTTGAACAGAATATCTCAGGAATCCCGGTGAAACTGCGGAATATTTTGATAGGAGTTGCACTCACTGTGCTCATCTTTGTTCTAAATTGACATTGTTACCAGATAAATATGACTCCAGCGATCTGACAGCTGAAGTAATTGAGCAAAACGTTTTAAAACTGCGCACATTGGAAACTGGAACTCCCTCTCCTCATTCCAACAGGTTGTTGCCATCCGAACGCTGTTAATAGTTGAAACTGGAGCGGATTTACGATTACGAGTCGATTTGTTTTTACAGGGCTACAATAATCCTCATTACGATATGGTTGTTGTCGTGTAGGAGCGAAAACACCCGGGAGCATAAAACGTTATGCGATTGCAGCAGACGGCAGGCTCGCTGGTCAGTAGACTTATTTTATTGAGTTCGTGTCAGATGTTCCTTGCGAACAGCACAGGAACCATTTGTCCTTGTCGCTGTAGTCTGTCTGCGTTTAGATTTGTGGTCAGTCGGCATGCATGAGTGGGCAATGTTTAGGGGATGTGTGAACGCAATATTTTGGTTCCAATGTGAGGGCCATGCTGTTTGTTATTCTAGGGCATAATAGGTGTTATTATTATATTATGCGAGCGTTTAAATGTGACAAAAAAAAAAAGTTACTTGCCAAGGGTTTTTCGGAAAGTTACCTCGTCTGTGTCGGTCTTCTCTTATTCATCTGTCTTCAATGCTCCGTTGAGAATTTTTTAAGACTGTGCAGCAAGTTAGCCTCTAGCGATCCTTGAAGTACCGCAAAAATACTGAAACCAAGTAAAAAATTCCGCAGTTGATTAACAAATCGCATATCCATGCATATTTAGTTTTTCAACAATAAAGACCGAAATTATGAAGGTCAACTTAAATATGTGAAAAACAGATAACTGATTCCCATTTACCTTCATCGGCTGGAAAGGGTTTTTCTGTCCTATCCTCCAAACGGCTACCTTAATGTTCCGCCATAAAGGGCGCTGTTGATGTTCAATGCGGTAAGGCCACTCCAACGCAGCGAAGAGGATCAGATTGGGAGAGATTAGAGGTTAGCGCGCCACACGCCGTGTTGACCGTGTTTTGTTTTTATATGTGTGCGAATGCGACTTGTGCGAGCGAGATGACGACGGTCCGTCGACCGGAGGATGACGGTCGGCGGCGACCGGCGCGACTACCGGCGAAGCCCGACGCCTACGCGGTGGGTGTTAACCATCGCCGCGGCCGACAATAACGGTAGCCGGCGTGTCCGAGCAGTAGTACACACACGGACGGAGGAAGCTGTCTCAGAAGTTAATCCTCACCGTTTACCTCAGATGTGCGCGACTGTTCGGCTAAATCTATCGATCACTGTATTTCCAAGAAGAATTCCTCTCCTCCACAGCATATCAGTTGCGATTGCGTTTAGCGAACTAACCCACTTAATTTGTCGCATGGGTGTCTTAATTAATCGTAGGATGTGGTCACTTTTCGCAAGAACTTCGAGCGGGTCTAAATTCGATTTTACGCGCTCATCTCGACAATGTTTCGCAAAGTAAAACAGGAAACCGGTTGCGCAAACAATATTTGTTATCACAAAAGGTGAAAACGACTTGTTAGCTGTGTGCCACTTGAGAGTGCACTGTTTTTCGTGTCTGTTTGTTCTTGGCGGAAACTTTCCAAACTAGACCACTGATTGCTCTCCTTTGTTGTTAGCACTTCTCGAGCCACTTTGCACTGTGACTGATGAACCGTGAGCGAACGGAATTATGCTTAGGTGATGCCACAGTTGATGTATTTTATGTTGACGTAGTATGGATGTCAGGGGTTGGGTATTATTCTTTGTAATAACACCATGAGTCACACTGCTCGCCAAATCGTAGTGACAGTTTCGAATTCGCTTGTGTTGTTGACATCTCCGTCCGGTCACGTATCCGTGTGATTCTGGTCAGGATTCGCCATGTTCTACGCGACATAGAAATTTATACCTTTCATTGCTAAACTGCAGTAAATCTTTGATTAACCCTACTGTACTCGCTTTTGAAGTTGTCCTCTTCTTTAGTGGTTATTCAGACAGAAATCACTTCCATTGTTCGATGATACAAATTATGCTTCATTCAATGTGCTTACCCAATCAGCTACGTTGTCCAACCATAAGGAAGGTCACCTGAGATGGCTTCATTTTATCCACATAGGTGTGTAATTGTAGTAATGTACTATGATTCAGATTTAAAGATGGATTCCGATGTTCAATTGCAATGATGCGCTCTTACCGGAAATTTCGAGAATATCCTTTACCAGGCAACAACCTTATATCCATTTGCGTCAATCAGACGTATCCAGGTCAAACACGACATGTACACGCTTCGAATGACTGCTATTGATGCATGTATTCCTTTTTGACCAGATTCCGACGAAATTCATTTTGCGTCATTGCATATATTCTTGACTGCCTCCTTCCTTAGTCGCTGACGCGTTGGAAGGTGTGCGCGGCATCTTCTACTTATCGCGACTGGATTTTCGTTAAGCAGGTTATTCCTAATTGATCATGGAGAGCGTCACCTTGTCCTCTTAATTGATGTCAGACTTCTCGGACATAATTCTGTGAAATTCGTTTTAATCCCATATGCACTTTCCCAGTATCGAATGTTAGCGACCAGTGCATTCGTTTTTGATGCCCTGGGATAAGTCGTAAACCAAAGTGGTCAAAGCTACAAAATTTTAAATCCGCACTCCATCTGTTTCGCCTCAACCGAACGCCAATGGGATTTTGCACTTTTTTTAGCGCCGCACGCGACACTTTTATTTTATGATTCCTAGGCCTTCGAGAATGTGTAAAGAATGCGAGAATAAATGTTGAAATGCGATATGGGTGCGCAAACGTCCCGCGACGTCTCCTTATTCTTCGACCTCCCGCTCCATGCGAGACGACTCCAATTTGCTTAGTAAATAACCATCTCGCATTAGCGCTGTTCGTTATTCCAGCTCGGTGTGAACAAATTGGCAAAGGACATTAGGGTGAGTCATGCGAGTTTAGGGGTGGGTGCTTGCCGCTTCGCTCAATTGTTGCGGAGCGGGCGTCGTGGATGCGAATTGCCGGCAGTCTTGCGCTTAATTGGTCGCAGTTCATCATTTCTTCTTCCTCTTCGCCCTTTGAAACCAGCGACACGATAACGGCCGACCGCTATGTGCTCCCGTTTTTCTCACTTGACTTTCCAGCTTTGC
This sequence comes from Steinernema glaseri, assembly GCA_000757755.1. Lineage (NCBI taxonomy): Eukaryota > Metazoa > Nematoda > Chromadorea > Rhabditida > Steinernematidae > Steinernema > Steinernema glaseri. Next base: position 7,394 of record KN172931.1, read on the forward strand.
AACATTAACACGTTCTTTGCGTGCTTTTTTATTCTCTTCAACCTTGTCTTTCCACCCTTAAGTTGTCAGTAAAACTCGAAACAATATTTGAGTCAGGTGTTACGACGGCGAAAGTCGAAAGGTGATCAATTACAAAGTTTTCCATGTTTTACACACCCTAGCAACTGTTTTAACATATAGCTAATGTTACATGATCAACTAGCATTATTCTGAACTTTGTTCTAACTAGTGAGAAATTCATATTAACCATCGATCATTTTGTATTCGGTCGCCTGATCACATTGGTGGCCTGTCTCTACTTTGAACTGTTGAATCATTTTGTAATAAAGGGACAGACTGGTACGGAATGAAAAAATCGGTCATTATTTAAGTACATTTCCTGCAATTTGACGTTACTGCAGGCGATGTGCCCTTTTAAGCATTTTTCCTTCTCCATTCATTAGTGCACAGGGTGCGAAAAAGAGTTCCGTGCAGCATGTAGAACGTGACCTAGCTGGTCATCCAATTATTGATAAGCAACAAGATTAGTTTCTGCTACAATTCAAAGGAGGGGAGTATTCAGGAAATGTGCTGATACTCATGGACGTTCCTTGAAAAAGAGTCACCCCTCACAATATGACCTTTCCTCATCATGGATTTATTATCGCACTGCATGTCTTTGTTTTGACTGTAAATCTATGCAGAGATGCAGATAGGTTCCGGCCGGGAACTGCATAATATCATCGGCTGCTGCATAGTCGCATACGGTACGGTACGCAAAACGACAATTTACACTTCAATACTCACTATTCCGTTCCATTAAATATGCATGTCACAATCAGTTTGTTTTTTCACTTTCGCTTTTCTCGCTGACAGGAAGTTCCTGTCCCATTCTGTGTAACACACGTCTTCCGGCAATAAAAAAATTGTTTCGCACACTGACAACATAAACGGTTAATCATGTTGTTTTTGATGCAAAGATCTGTCCGCCCCGTTTCGTAATATCGCACATATGCGGGTGTCGACATCCACGAGCATTTGTGAGTCAGCAAAAACTTTGACTATCGCCTGGACATCGGAACTGCGATGACTGGTAGCGCAAGTCGAGAGTGCAGCAGTCGCCAGACAGTCCACTTGCGGCGATTCGCTTCGTTTGCAACGCTTCTCAGTCGGACTGCAGTCCTCTTCTCGTAGTTTGTCCGTCCCACAGTCCGCTCTTTCCACCTTTCCTTTTTTCGTGAGTGGTGTCGCTTCAACACCAGCAGCTCCACTTCGCCTGAACCTGTTTTCGGCTCCGCGCGTGCGTGACGCCACTTCTTCGCCTTTTGCAGTACGCGCGGTTTCTTCGTGTGTTTCCACGGCGAGTTTTTCGAGGAGCAAAGTCAAAGTTTGAAGTAGGAGAGCAGACGGAAACGCGCTCTGGTACTCGCCTTCATGTGTCGTCACAGGCGCCGCCGGTGGGCTTCCAGTCGTGAAATGAAATGGCGAAGGCCACGATGTTCGAGCGGGATTCCCCTATGCGCCCTTTTGTAACAAAGACGCGCAAGGTGTGAAAGCAGTAAGAACGACGCCATCATTTTGGCGACTATTTCCAGCCGCCAGCACCAACTCAATCTTCGGCGCTGCTGGAGCCCGGCGACTGTCACCAACGCACTGTCCGCGACCTTCAACCGCGGCGCGATTATGCAAAACTTCGGCCGCTGCCGTTGGTCTTCGGCTATCCACCGCCCCTTTTGACAATTTTGTTCATCTCATCGCGTGTGCCTATCAGTTTCGCCGATCGAGTCGATGTTTTTTCATCAATCCCGTTAACGCATTTCGTGGCTTCGCTGAGGTCGTCACCCTCCCTTCGGATCGACCCTTCCGGAGGCAGGCGTAATCGCCTGCGTGTCATTACGTGTTTTTCACACCTTCCTCCCGAGGGAGGCTGGAGAGTGAAGTCCACTAAACCACGTTCCCAGCTGTCTCCTTTCGCGGCTTCCGCCGTTCGCGCCCTCCTTCATCAACCCACTCAAAAGGCTCGTTTCCGTGCCGTCTCAAGGTGCGACAAATACGCTCTTTGTCGATAATTCGCATGTATCTGCTCTCAAAACAGAGGTGTCTCCGAAAGCCACACACGCTGCGGCAGAGGAGAGCCCACGCGGGAGCCCAGAAAATACATATATAATGCGAAATGAATGCCTGATTGACAGAGGGAAGCCGAAAGAGGAGCTTCGTTTTGCATAAACGTCGGCCCTGTCGGCGAACGTTGTTTCTGCACTTAGAACTGATAGAACACGATATGTGCTCCTCGCGACTAAGCTGCGATTAGCACTGTTTTTAATGCATAATTTTGTCAAGTCGATCGTGGCGAACCCCCCATCGCGATCTCATTCGGAACGACGAGCTTCGCCGATGCTCAAAAGTCCAATCGGGCGCGGTGAGGGTCGACGCTCGTGCTTAGCCGATCGAACGTGTGACTTTTATTTAATGCAAACACTCAAGTACAAGTTGTTTATTTATCTGAGACGACGAGATCCTGATGGGTAGTTACGATTGCTAAGTCATCATTTGTCCCACTAAATGTTCGGTCTGTACGGCTGTGCTCGGCTTATTCTCGAAAAGATAGTCCTTTTTCTCATTCTTCAAGCTTGAGGTAATTTGGAGCTTGTATGAGCGCAATGTCCATTTTCTCACATTGGGAACGATAAGGACATGAGAGACAAGACTTCGCTCTCAGTATGCAATGAGTGATGTCTTGATGGATTCTGCAAACAGTAATCTTCTTGTACGATTTCCCATAATATCATAAGTCTTTTGACATTTCTACCCGCGACCCAAGGACTTGCGATGGCTTTATCCTCCCCCAAGGAGCTAATGGATTTTCTTTCCTTCCACGTCAGCTGTCCCCAATACTAATCAAGACGTTGATTGAATCGTCATTACTTTCGCCCCAAACCGCTTATTAGTCATGTTCCACTTCTGACCCGTTCGCTAATGTCAGGACTCAAGTGGTGGGAACGGGAATCCCGTGTTTGATTTACTGTTTGCTAGCAACCCTTCTACCGTCCACCCACCTTTGATCACAGTGTGCAATGTGGCCAAGCCCATTCGTGTAAACACAAATCATGCGCACGGGTATTAACGAAGTAGATGTACGTGGCGCCTATTCGCGTCGCCAGCGTCGTCGTCCACGCACTTGCGTAGCACTATTTGCTCAATGTTCTTCTTACAATTGCACTATTCGTCCATTTTAATGACATAAGAGTCGTTTGAATATCGTCAGACGACCGTCGTCGTCTGGCGCATTTCGAGACGACAAGGAAGAGCACCGTAGGCGCATGTTGCAACGCGAAAGTGACGCCTTCCTGTGTTTGTGCTCCCGCAACGCTATCATCGCCCTTTCGGGAGGGAGAAGTGACTGTGCGTTCTCTTCTATTGTGTTGCGTGATGACGACTCGTGTCGCGTACTGCGTTGCCGGCTTCTGTACACGTGCTCTTTGCCCCTCCAAGCAGCGCTTCAAGTTATCGCGATCGTCGACGTCTTCGAAGATTCTAATCGCGTTTCGTCGTCACTTTTTTTGTTCTCGAAAATATTTACTGAACCTACTTTCCGCTCCGGTTGCACTCACTCTTATCCCCACTTGTCATTTCAGGGTTCGTGCGCGTGTGTGCCATGGACGACGCGAAAAACATGGCGTTGCTGTTCTTCATGGATCATCTGATCCAGAAGAACGGCAAACGCACGATCCACGACCTCAGCTGTCAGTTCGGAGCACGCGGCTTCACGGAAGAAATGCGGGAAGCTGTTGGTACCACACAGGAAGGCCTGACGGAATTTCTCGCCAACCATCCCTCGCTCTTTACCGTTGAAGGCGACCAGGTTACGCTCAAAGGATATGGCGACATGAACGGCGTTAACCCGCTTCTCGACAAGACCGGAGGCCGGGGAGCGAGAGATTATGCGAAGGAGGCTGTGGAATTCTTTGAAGCGAAGCTCACGAAATTCGGTCCGGAACTGCAGGTATGACGAATAATTCTTTCTTCTCCTGTTAATGCAAACATTGCAGATCAAAAGTCTCCTCGGACACCGTTCACAGGCTGCTCCTGAAGTTCGTCTGGTTTCTGGTCGCCATTTAAAGGATTTCTGCGAATTTCTTCAATCGCAAACAGAGCACTTTGTCGTGGAAGGTGATCGCGTCCGTCTGAAGAACATGCCAGAGCCCACGGAGCCGACGATCGAGCTCGACGACGAGGGTAAACCGCTCGCCGGAGTCAAGGCAAAACAGGCTGCCGTCGAGTTCTTAAAGGACGTCGTTGAGCAGGTAGCACCATCGTCGACAGATCAGATAGTAAACGAGCCGTTTAGAACGAAGACCAACCAATTCCGCTAGATGCCTTCTACCAACGCTTCTGTGAGCGCTTCTCGCACGCTGTGCGCCAAGAGGTCGCCACGAATCCGAAGGAACTGTTGCAATTCCTCAAACTGAACAGGAACGTGTTTTTCATCCGTTCCAATAAAGTGTCGCTTGTGAAGAACCGGCCCGAGGATGGATCCGAGAGCACCGGATCGACTACGGATTCCGATCCTTCGGACAACAACAACAGTCTGTTTCCTCTCAACAAAAACTCGCTTTCGCGTATCTTGTTGGTGAAGGCGTTAAAGCCCGCTCAGGTGAGTAAACACATTTTATGGAGTGTTAGTGCATCGGATTACCGATGCAGTTTTTCTGTCTTTTCCCGTTATTTATACGCCGATAGCATGAGGAAAACGCTCGTAGGGGAAATTGCGGAAGCACGCTCAATATTTTTATGAAATGATAAGCGTTTTCACAACATAATTTCACTTCTTCTATTGATCATGGTTTCTTCTTCCAGGATGCCGTTTCTAGAATTTGGGATGACATTAACCAGTTGGAAGAGCCGTTTGTCGGTATGGACTTCAAGCTTGTTACTCTTGGTGGGCAGGGTGAAGAATTTCTCTCCCTTGTCGTTTGCGCCACCAACAACCAGATCGTCGTCTTTGACCTGGCTCACAGCGAAGTCGTCCTCCTGGAGAGCGGTCTCAAAGACCTGCTTGAATCCGAACGCATAATCAAGGTATTATATTCGCTGAATAATACCGTGATCAACATGCTACTTTAGGTGATGCACGACACACGACGCGTTTCCAATCTGTTAGCACACCGTTACGCCGTCAATATGCGCAAAGTTTTTGACACTCAGGTATGTAAACGATCCTACTCTGTCTTCTTAATTTTGACTTTAGGTGGCACACGCTATCCTTCAGTATGAAAAGTTTGGCAAAGCAATCAACGACCAGCGGAGCATCAGTTTCCTGAATCTTCAAAGGGTCTATTATCCACAGTCCATTATGATGTCCGACGCCACTCCGAGAAAGCTATCTCAATCTCCAAGGTTGGTGGAATGCAATGGCATCAAATAATGCGTAAAGTAGGCGTAACTCTTTGTATATGATGAAAATACTATGTTAACTCCTTTTGTTATGTATATGATGAAAATACTACGTATATTATGGGGCCATGAAGCAAGAAGGTTTGTGTTAGGTATAAGGGGAGATTGTCGAACTGTGTTGAACTGAACCGGACTGTTCAACAATGTATTTAAATGCTTCTTTATAGCTGGGGCACCCGTCCGATCTGCGATGATATGCTGTTGTCCGTCGTCGAAGAGTGTCACTGTCTGGTCACCGCCCTGTACCGCATCATGAATGCCCACATCGCGCCCCATATGCGAGGACTCTTCGAAGAAAAATGCATGGAATCCCTCCTGGCCAGTCCTTCACGGCCTCCTCCACAAGTGCCCCAGGTCCAAAGCTACGGAAGCTACAGGTCGCCACGCCGAGTAGGCCCCTGTTCCTCGCCGGTGCCGTCTCAGTCTCCTATGTTGATTGAGTCGCCGCGACCGAAGATGTGCGACAGCTCCACGCAGACCTTCTCCACGGGCGAAATCACTGTTCATGACATCTACTACGAGTCCTAATTAACCTTTGCTCAATTGTTCCAGCTCGCACCATCCTCTCATCCCAAGGCTCGTTCTTGCTGCTTTTGGTGGTATTTTTCTCTTCCGCCTTTCGTCTCTCCAAACTTTTCCAAGTAATAACTATTTTCGGTGCTAGACTTTAAATTCACTCTAGTAATGAGACCTTAAAAGCCAAATATTGAATGCCAAGAAGACCGGCACAAGACCCTATCCTGCTTGCGCTCTGGGCTCAAAAAGAACGGGTAGCCTGTGGGCTTTAACGTCGCGTTCGCTCGTCGCCTTCAGTTTCATCACTGTGCTCATATTTATTCGCGTTTGTGATAAATCCTCTCTCTCTCCCGTCTCCAGTTCTCTCCTCTTCAGCAATCTAACCCTCTCCTTCACGTTTTCGGTTCAATGTGAATCCTTTTTGAGATCGGTTTCAATTATTGTGTATATTGGTTGCCTTTTGTTGTTGAAACTTTTTAATAGAGATATCTATTTGACTTCGTTCTTTGTACTACACACCACATTAGTATCTGAGAATTTGATGAGATTTCCACGAATTGAATTTCAGGATTTAAGTTTAAGGGATCCTGGTATAAGCACATCAGCCATGTATAGTGAACCTATTTTTTAAATAATTATGGCAAGAAAACCTAGAAAAAAAAGAGAATAAAAATGGGAAAAATGGGTCGGCTGGTCAATCCGATTACGGTAGAATTGCCTGACAATCACGGGTTTTGCCAGTAATGGTTTGGGTACATTTTGCAGGTTGTCAGCCATCTGAATCTAAATAATATGTGGTCGCTATGCTCTATTTTCATCAGAAATCTCACAATGATTGTTTTACATCCATTTTCTGCTTTGGAAATGGTACCGTCTTCTCCTTTCTGTCGTTCCCATAAGGTTTGTATTCCTAAGTTTGTAAAATTGCACCTTTTATATTTCAGCCGTGATTGATTCGACTAATTATTGCCCGCTTCAGGTAATTATTAAGCCATGCGACACGCTGCGACGTCGCACTGCCACTCTCTAAATATCGCGTGCAGCTGCAATTCTATCCAGGTAACCAGTCGCAATTTCCTGCTTTGGCTCGAGGATATGGAGTCCCTGGAAGCGAATCCAAGCTAATTCCAGCTAATTTCAATTTGCTTTCATAACACAGGCTCTAGGTAGCTTTTGCGCGTTCTCGTGTGCTCGAATGCCCCCTGCACGAGCTCACTTCCTCGTCTTTCGTAGCACGTGTATTAGTGTCGCCCGTGCGTGCGCGTTTTCAAGGGTATTCGTCTATGCCAGTTGCTTATCTCTGGACGCTGTCGCCAGAGAAGTTGGCTTGACTGCTGCTCCGTTGCTAGGAATGCATTCCCCTTGTCCCTTATCTGATTCGAAATGCTCTCTTTTTCTTTCTTCTATTTCTACTATTGTCTTAGTTTTTCAGGTTAAACCAATGTCAACAAAAAATGCGCCCATTAAGTGGACAAATGCCGACGACGGAAAGAGCATCGTACTGACGGTGAACGTGTCTGATCTCGATGTGGAAGAAGTTGGCTTCACTGCCGACGTTTTCCGCTTTAAAGCGACCGACGGCGCGAATTACCTGTATGATGTCACCCTGAAGCTGTTTGGCGACGTGCTCGGCGAGAAGATGCGGATAAGTCCGAGTAAACAAAGACTTCAACTAAGAGTTCCTAAGGTGGAGGCGAAGGAATGGCCGCGGCTGACTGCAGAGAAAGTGAAGGTAGCGCGCAAGGCGATGTTTGTTTAAAATACAACGTTTGATCTTTTGATTTTTAGTGCGCATGGATCACCGTCGATTTCGCAACTTACAGACCGGAAGAGAGTTTCGATAAGGAGCCTACTCCGGATCCACTGGCGGGCATCGAGTTAGCAGCACCATACAAGAACTTTAAAGACCTGATCGACCCATTGTGCAATGAGCAGGTTCAGGAGTCCATGCGAGAGGCTGAGGAAGCGAAGCAGAAGATGCTCAAAAGGCTAGCAGAGTTGAAGAAAGCGAACAAAAGAAAGGATGGGGCTTAAACGTCGTTTGAGTGTTGCTTCCTGCCAATTAATAGACATTAATACCGTATCACCTAAATATGCCATAAATTATGTACTTCATCAAACATCTGGCTGTACAAAAGAGGTTGAAGACAATTTATATACTAAATACAATAATAAGGACACGAAAGACAATTGGATCTGTCTATTAGTGAGAACTGAAGGCAGCGCGATTTGCCCAATAGACACCATTTAAAACGTCTTATTTACAATCCTGTCACGGCTCAATCATTTTTCTTGTTTGAGCCTTGTACGCTTCATCATCGGACTTGTGTGACTGTCGTAGACAAGCCCGCTTGGACGGCGACTCAGCACGAGCATTCTTTTCACGGATGTGTTTTTTGGGCGAACATGGTTTGTGGTTCTTCTTGTCGCGTCTCCTTCTGTGGAAGCGTTGATACTTCTTCACGTCTGAAACACAAAGGTCGTCTGTCGAAGAGGGATTCGGAGAACTCACAGTAAATTGAACATTCACATATCAGTTCAATCACTTCGACTACCGTAATCAAAGAGAAGCCAATCCACAATCCGATGTTTCCACCGAAATCGGAGAACAAGTTCACGAGCTGAAAAAAATGTATTAGGTTAAATGTACTTTATAGGATGCACTTTGTAGGATGTACTTTACACTCGTATTTACTCAGCGGTTGAAGACTGAACAGGTTTACTGGAAAGGCTACTGTCCGCACAGAAGCAACCCCAAGAAATTGAAGAAGCGTAGCAGACTTTCCCATTTATGTATGTATGTACTAAAAAATCTGTATCGTAACATCAGAGCTGTTCTCGTTTCTGGGAGGACGCAAGACGAGACAAATCAAATTTTGTTAATACTCTCAAAATCCAATCAAGTGAAGCACGCTAATGGTCATGAGTCTTACGACGACATTAGGAGATGTTGCTCTCCGCAATATGAAGCTGTTGAAAATCTAAAGGACATACCGTATAGCCGGCCGTCTCCTTGAGTGTTTCGAAGTTAAGTTGCTCATAGTATATCTCAATATAAGCCGTGTTCAATCTGAAATCGGTCAAAGTAGTGTCAATGCATCTGCGTCAAAAGGTACCTGTAATATTCGGCACAGGCTGCAGTATCATTGGTTATGTCAAACACAGCTGGACAACCACTTCCGATGTTGAAGTTGAGCGCAGGCCACGCCGCAGCTGAGTAGGCAGTCTCAAAGACATTTTCAGTGCAGGGCTGCACGCAGTGGCAATCTTGTGTGAGATGGTGGAAGCCGCCAAGAGAGTTGGTAATATTGGCCAGGCACGATCCTAAAGTAGTGCTGCTAAAGGAAACACGCTAATCGACTTACGTTCACCCAGATTTCTTCCATCGCACGGTTTCAATGTATCGTTGGGCAAGGGAAACCGAGGATCCCCACAGCCACAACTGGCAATGATCATGTGCTGAAAACAGTTTCTGTAGCATCCTTCAGGAGAGTAATGTTCTTGATAGATGTAGCCTTCTGGTCGGAAGGTGTCGCTGCACAGACCGTATGGCGCGTCCAGTCGGTGCAAAACTTTCTGAAAATATCATGATCACTATTAGTCTAAATCTGTTTAAATCCAAAAAATCCAAAAAAAAATATTGGTCTGAATCCATGATCACTATTAGTCTAAAAACTGTATTTAGATCAGTGAAGCCTATGAGTCCGATGGGACGAGTCGGCGAATTGGATGCAAAAGCGTGACTTGCTGCAGGAGACCAATTGAAATCAGTGTTTCCCATCGGACTCGCCGATTCCTCCCATCCAACTCGTCGGTTTCGCTAGTTTAAATAGAACCAGAAGAAATTTACTTACAGTTTTGAGCCCAAACGATGACACAAATCCTGTCGGAGCACTGTATCCGAAAGTGTCTGGAAACGGTTCTTGGTCCTTAATCAAATATGAGACAAGCTATAGAAGACTGCATCCTACCTGCTCGTGGACAACGATTCTAACACCGGCTGCTTCCGTTGTGGGCATATATCCACTTTGGTTGACGTTTAGCAATAACCGTAATCCGTACATAGGACCGGCTCGGCTGTTTTTGAGTTCAACAGAATCGTTAAAATTGAAGGTGTAGCAGTTACCGTACTCAGGATCCATATGTAGTTGAAAGTCACTAAAATGTTTATATTTTGCGATCTTTATCCACCTAGGTAGTGTTCAACTGCATTTCTATATACTAACCGAGTCATATCGCAGTCTTCGCTGTTGAAGGAACATCGGAGAACAAGGTCTGACAAGGTGTATGACAAGTTCCGCCGCGCTTCTTTTGGCAGCGCAGCTACCATAAAAATTATGTTTTCTTTCGTTCTTGTCGTGATCGCACCTTTGTCTCTTAGCTCCTATATGAACGACTGTGATCAAATGACCAATCAGGCTCGGTTTACGTTTAGTCCGAACGCTTGGAGAACTTCGGGCGATTCTGTTGTGACTGGTGGTGTTGTGGCAGGGTACACTGTGTAGTTGTTCGGGTTCCACCATCGGACTTCGTCATTCGATCGAACAACGCAGATATGGGATACAGACTGGCAAAGGCACCGAGTTTTCTTGGGAGTTGTGAGAAGTGAAGTGATATTGGGTCGATCGGGATCGTCGCATGTGTTCGACTTTGAGCAATGATAGCAGGTCTGCAAACGGTTTCTGTGGAACTGTGGACAGAAATGTATGCAGTAGTGTTTGAACAGATCATCGGCCAACCGCCTTGTTTTCTTGGTTTGTGCTTCTCTAGCATATTCAAGTACCCGGAAACTCCATTCCGCAGCTGAATCGGCTGCGCCACGCGAAGGCTGCTACCATTTCGCCTCTTTCTACAGCCGGTTTAATACAAATCTACTCCAGTGAAAAGATAGACTGTCATGCACATAAAGATGTTTTAGTCAGAATAAGAAAAAAGGAGCTTGGAGTCATGGGTAGAGAATACTAGAGAATAATTGCTACTCGGAATAGCTCTGAGGGCTGCGAAATAAGTTCACTAAACTTTTCGAAAGAAATTTCACAGAAGTGTCAGAGCATTTCTCCGTTTTAATTGTATGTAATCCAAGATGAAATCATAGCAAACCGCATGAAAGGAATGCATGGTCTTCTAGACCATTCTTCTGGAATCATTCAGCTACGATAAGAACGAACTGTCCTTTACTCCCGTAAATCTAAAAATTCCAAAATGCCGGGTTCAGTCAGAATTGACTTCAGTTCTGGGGAGAAATCCATTTTTTGCTACTCCACTGTCTGCTCTCTTACCATTTATCAAGACAAATCGTCGCAAAAAGTTGTCCAATCCCGCTCCCGGACAGGCGTTCCTCTGACCACGAGAGTGAAAAATAAATAACCTAATTATTTATGCGCAGAGTTCCGCTTGACAAATGACGGCAGTTCGATCGATGCGCCTTGCCACAGATTTGACCCCAGAAGCGTGTGAGCTCTAAGGACAAGCAGAGTTGGAAGCCGTTTGTCCAGGCGACCCCACGGGCCGCATGCGACAGCGCGCGACGGCAGCGTCGCCATAATTGCTGGGGGAACGCCCTTAGGGAATTATTTGCACAACAAAAGGTGGCGGGAAGCGCGCGACGCTGACTCCGACGCTCAATTGGGCCGAGATTAAATGAGCGGGACAAACCTTTTCCGTCCACACAGACGTCGGGTAACAAGGCCAAATGTCGCCTTTGCGGGCGTCTTCAAAGCACATGCATACAGTGGTGTTCGTCTGAAGAGGCGTGATTAGAGGCCCTTAACTCTGTTGATGACCACTCACTTCAAGTGGATTTCGCTGAGGCACGCATTGGTCGTCTGGAAGGTTGCAGACGCATCGGACGAACACCGGCTGGTAGACAGCTTGTCGCTTGCTCCTAGAGCTGTTCTCCGGATCAACCGAGTCTTCGGACATTAGTTCATCCTTGAGATTAACCGCTTTGGCCCACAGGTCAAACTGAAGAAAAAGGATGATGAAACGTGGGCAATAGACAAATTACCCCCTGAGCTATTTCTTCGTACTGTTTGAGCTCGTGGTACTTGAAGGCATTCAAGTTACACACCGTAGCAGCGGGGAACGGCGCTGTAATGAAAATCGTCATCAGCGGGAAAAACAGAATAGGCCGTCCATACCTGGTTCGAACTTGAGCTGCATTTCGATGATCGTTCGGTATTCAAGGTACTCGGAGAGTGTCCAGTACGTTTGGAACAGGAAGCCAAGAAGACAGACGATAGTAACGGCGGCCCATATATATCGACCGCAAAAAGACGGAGACCTTAAGCACGCCGGTTAGACTGTTCGCAGCATGGCGGACCCACCCGACAAATGGTATTCCATGCGAGCTGGTTCTAGCACAGAAGTCTATCAGAATCGGCTTGAGGGAATTGTAATTGAGCTGTCCGGAACCGGCACTGAGTATGGCTGAACGTTGAGAACGCCGAGTAGCCAGGGGCATGTGCTGCGCGAAGCCCGGTACAACCACGGGCATGGAGAATTTGCCATCGTACGCTTGCCTCTCGAAGTGCCCGTTCTCGGGCTCCTGGAAGAAACACATACAGCTAACCAATTTTCACAAATGAGTAGGAAATCCTGACATCTGTTTCTACGCAGCATGTTTTCTGTTTTACATATCGGCACAATTATAATATCTATAAAGTTAGGTTTTTAAAAATACGGTTTTGTACGCAAAAAATTTTAGTTTTGAAAAACTGGTTTTCACTTAAATATGGTTGAAAGTTTTCGCGAAATGAAAGTTTTCCGAAACAAGGATCTGTAAAGGGTGCACCACTTCGGTTTCATTTGGAAGGCATTTCCTGAGAACTGCACCCTGACTCCAGGATTCCCCACATTAATAAAGCCACCTTAGAAGCCCTCAGGTGACTCCGGTCACCTCACTTACCTCCTCGCTTGCGGAACAATGACCGGACTTCATTCATTCCTTGTTTTGACTGCCGACCTTATCTTCTTATCCTGGTCAGGCGCTTCTACCCGCAAGGCACGACGAAAGAACCATTCCACACAAACACAACCAAAGGGCCTGTTGTTTTATTCACCAAAACCACTTGTGGCTCGTCGTACAAGCACAGCCAGCGAGGCGGTGGCTACTCTAAAAACAAGCAGAATTTCCAAGGGGGCCACTTTTGTGCACGCTCCAATTGAGCCGTTGCGCGGACACGCAAAGCGTTCGAACTTCGTGAATCATTAAAAGGCGAAACGATGGCACAATAAGGCGAGAGGGTTTCCCATTAATTGCCCCATCGAGCACATTGTAACTTTTGAGGGTTGCGCGCCGTATGGTCACAAAGTAAGCGAGTGGGCCGCTGCAAGCGGAGTTCCGCATTTTCCAGTAATATAGATCGAAATATTGCGCCTAAAGTGTCAATGTGTCGTGATTGTGGTTCAGAGGGCCGGACGAACGAGTAGAAAATGGGGACTCATGGAGGGACGCGGCTCGGAGTCAGAAGTGGGGGCGCGCGTGCGCGCAGAGATCTTTGTCCTCGCGCGCGCTTCTTCTCTGGGGCGGGAGTAAGGACAATCGCACGACGGCAACCGAGATATATGCTCAACCGCATAAGCACATTTCGATAGGCACCCCTGGGACTCGATCTTCTAACCATTACATATTACACACATTAAAAGTCACATTTCCATCAATTTCGCTGCCGTACCCGCGGCCATCGGGTGGGGACACGCGCATTTGCACCCTTAGCCTCGGGAGACTAACGGTCAGCAGAGGAAGGTGTCGTCTGGCGCGGAGTGGCCACAATTTCGACGACCCCCGAGGAGTGCCGAAACAATGACAACAAAGTGCTGCTCAGGCAAATCGAGCAATCAACCTTGTCCTTCTCGACGGTGATTTGCCGCGGGGCTCGCAGAAATTGAATAAAGTCCCCTTTTGAGGCTGCACCGCTGCCGACAGGCGGAACCCATCGAAGAGATGAGCTATGGGATATAGTAAAGGCTCGCCAATTGCGTTGCTAAATGGCCGTATATCATCGGTTCCGTCAGAGATTATTTGATGTGCGTTGTTTATGAGGCGTGCGCAAAACGAGGCGGCCGCGGCCATGAGCAGCTTGCTGTCTCTTTAGATTTGTCATCATCAGATGTTTTTGAACGGCCATTTTGGCATTAAGCTAGAGACGATGGAGACTATGAGCTCGACTCATAAAACGATCATCATCAAGAACCATTCCGCTTCGCCCTCACTAATACGTATAAGTTGACCTGATACGATAGGAAATGGTACATTACTATAAATTTAATACCGGGAAACTGCTAAAGAATACGGTTGGTGAATTAGAATTTACATAAATCAACCTAGTAGAATTAGTGCAGACCTCTAATTTACGGTACTGGTTTCCTATACAAACCTGTCCCGTGCTTGCAGTGTACAACAACAAAAGGAAGAAATTCTGATATATTAGGAATAGCAAATATAAGTACATATCATACAGTAGGGTGACGCGCTGGTAAAAAAAGAAAAATGTGATAATTATCATAAAACATGCTGACGCTAAAGCATTTGATCTAAGGACCGATGGGAAACTGATACCACGACAACTGCCTTGTGATGTTGGTGTATGTGTCAAGGAACACCTGCTCTAGTCAGCTTCATCTTATCATGAGAAAGCTTACCCAAAAGTGTTAATAAAAACTTTATCTTTTGTTATTGCTCAAAAATTTGTTCAGATAGCCCAATTTCCCATTTCTCAGTTACACTTTATATGTAAGTAGAGACTATACTGGTTACCCTCTGGTTAGGCGCCCTATTTGGGTGGAATCAACAATACAGCGTGGAAAATGGTATAGACTAAAGTTTTGTTGCAAAGGAAAGCGGGACATTTTTGAATTACTTTTAAAGATAATTGCTTTTTAACAAACACGAAATGCTTGCTATTGGCAGTCGACATTTTCACACAATTTATACAGGATAAACAATTTATACTCTTTCTACAAATGGAAGGGCTTTCATGCGGGTTTTATTTTAAGACACATAATTGTATACGGGCCATAGGTAGAACAATTGGAATCGTATTATTCATTGAACAAGGGAACAGAATAATTAATAGAAAACAAAGGAAACTGCTACTGAGAACGGCCGTAGTTCGTCGCTTGATACGTACCAATCGTCGAGGTAACCTTTGTTCAGTTAACTTCCTCATTGCGCCAATGCGCAGGTATGCGTTAAAATTACATAAAGAGCTTATTGATATGACTGAAACCAGCGTATTCCTGTACTGACAGACAGACGGTCTTCAGAAATCATGAAAAAACTAGCATAGCGTACTGCAGAGAAAGCAGTGGCGGGATCGACAAAACCGGGAAGCGCTTCCCGATTGC
>KN172936.1:16243-27157 GCA_000757755.1 Steinernema glaseri
TGTTTTTGTTACAGATTTGGCCGTTAACAGAACAACAAAGAGCAGAAAACGACAGCTAGTTAAACCTTATGCACCCTAGAGGCTCCCCAATGGTGAACATAACTAAAAGAAGAAACTAACAGCGACAGGATTCACGAAGACATCTTGAAGAAACACGGCTTAGCAGACGATAACATTAATCTTTTCGGATACATGTATTATAAACATGTAAATATAAATATGTATTATATATGTATTACAAAAAAAATGTACGTATAACTTCATATACCAATTAAGTTAAATGCATCTATGTAAATTGCATCCATCTATGTATAGTTAGCATATAGTAGATACACCGACGTTATCTCCAACGTCAGGAATTCTTTTTACAATCACCAGCAGGTGCTCGTTACTGTGGTGTTTTTGTCCATATTGCCGTTTTGCGGACTGATCCTTGATGGTAAAACTGTCGCTAACGTCACGTGCTTGCGTAAGCGACTCGGACAGGGATTACTAAACAGCTTCTTATTATCCTTTTCAGGGTATATAAATGCGGCGAAGGAGCGTCTAAAATCACAGTGAACATGTTTCTACGTTTCCTATCATGCCTTTTGGTGTTGCTCCTTCTTCTGGAGCAGTCATATTCCTGCAGAGACCACGTGACGCAGGATCCGAGTACTCAGGATCCTGGTACGCAGGATTCTCTAATGCAAGATCCTGGTGCGCAGGATCTGAGTACGCAGGACCCGGCTTTGGACAATGTTACAATGGACTCAAGCACTCAGGACCCAAGTATGGATGCAGCTGTGAAGACGACTACGGAGGATGCGACTCAAGAGCCTGCCTTTGAGGGGGCAGAGCTGGATTTGAACACCCAGGAGCCTACTACAGAGGACGCTACGCAGGACTTGACTACGGAAGATCCGGCTCTGGAAGATGTTACCCAGAATTTGAGTGACGAAGAAGCTACTACGGAGGAGGCCACTCAAGAGCCTACCACAGAAGACGCTACACAGGATTTTAGCACCCAAGATCCGGCTCTGGAAGATGCTAGCTCTGTTCCTACTGGGTCTACCCAGGGTTTGACTGATGAAGAAACGACTACAGAAGGTTCTACTCAAGATCCTGGCCTGGAGGGGGCAGCGCTGGATTTGAATACTCAGGAGCCTACCACAGAGGACGCTACGCACGACTTCAGCACCCAAGATCCGGCTGTGCAAGATACTACGCAAGACTCAAGTACCCAGGATCCGGCTGCGGATCAGATCTTACAGGATCTATCACCTGGTCAGCAGACGAAATTGGACAACATTCTCAGTTCTGGTCCTGCAGGATCCGATGGACAGCCCTTAAAGGGAAAGGAACTGATTATGCAGGTAAGGACTCTTAACGTGCTTGAAACTATCTCGCAGATGGGTGCGGTGTTCTTCTACCTTGACGGACAAGACGTCTCCTACATTGACGAGATTGCTGTCCTCATTGAAGAGAACCAAGGCCAAGTGGCGACAAATCTGGAAACGGAGCAGGACGAGATGTATGCACAGAATAAGGACGTTATTGATGCCGCTATTGCAGTTGCCAGTGTATGTTTATGCTTTGGAGATCGTGGAAAAGGAGTCTGTTCTTTAGATGCTGGAGGTAATGCCTCTCATGGACGGCGACGACGAGCTGGACTTCGTGGAGATTAACGAGGCTCTAGGCCTGGAGCAAATTCTCTTCGATGGCGACGTCTCATTGACACTGTAGGTTCTAATTTAGTTAGCTTTATTTTTTGTTCTTCCTCTTGTAACTCTTGCCATACTTGAACCGTTTATGCTTCAGAGCGGAAGCACAGGAACGATTTGTGCTTGAAAATCAGGCTACAACCGACAGTGGAGATCCAACTCCTGACTCCTTAGCCGACCAAGATTACCTTGACTATGATCAGAGCTCCGACGAGAACTGGAATGAGAACGTCTTTTGGAACTTCGATGTGCAACTAAGTAAGACTTTCATAAGGGAAAACTCTAGCTACGTAACGTTAACCCTTAAGATCAAAAAGCTCGTGATTTACTCACGGCCGCCATGTCCTACTGGGAGCAGCAAACTTGCGTTCGCTTCACACAGGTCGATCCCAACAGTGCAGACCCCTCCTCCTATCCCATAGTCGTATTCTACCCAGGTCCAGGATGCTATAGCCCCTACGGAAGAAATGGGAGCAATAGTATACAATACGTGTCCATAGGCACTGGATGTGAGACCGTAAGATCGATGCCACCACACTGCATATAACGATCGGTTTAGTTCCGCATAGCTGCGCACGAAATCGGACATACTTTGGGGCTGTTCCACGAACAGACCCGTGACGATCGCAACAACTATCTCTACATCGACACCACCAACATTATCGTAAGGTGACATAAGAACAATAGAAAGCTATGTGTAGCTTTTAGGCTGGGAGTGCGCTCAATTTCGAGCTAGAGGGTACGTGGACCTATGGAAACTACGGGATTCCTTACGACTACAGCTCGATTATGCACTATAAGGCAAGGTAAGGAAGAAAGATTTGGTTGACTACAGGATGCGGCGGCGAAACTGTGACTCGATTAAAAGAGGCATAACTTTTTTGGAAAAAGTTTTGAAAATCGTCTAAAATTGGATCTTTTAATTCACAAGACCTTTCTACACCTTACTGTATGCGATAGAGGACACTGGATAGCTTTAAAAAATTTTTAAAGCAGAAAGGAAAAAAGGTCAAAAATCACATTCGCCCTTCGCGGAAGAAAGACATTTTTTGGTTGTATGGCCTGCTTCCATGGTCATCTCCTTCGACAACTAAGAACATACTTCCAGAGACTACAAGCAGGACCCCACCAAGTCAGTCTTGTACGCACTAGATCCGACCTATCAGCTCTCGATGGGCGGCTCACATTTCCCCACCTTCACCGACATCCTCCTGGTCAACAGCCTCTACTCCTGCTACGGTTGGCTCTACGTCACAACACCTTCTTAAGAACCCCCTTGTAGACAAATGTGACGAGTTCTCCACCACGTGCTACTACGGTGGCTATCCGAATCCAAACAACTGCGCTGTGTGCCAATGTGCGAGAGGCTTCGGAGGCAGTGACTGTTCCCACCGCCAGCCACCCAGCGCCGGACTCAACTGTGGAGAAACACTAATCGCCTCGAGCAACTGGCGCCACTTGGCTGTCAATCACACTGTAGGCGACGGACAGTACATTACCGCCGATATCCTGAACCCGTCCTTATGCACCTATCACATCATCGCCCCCTCAGGATCGAAGATCGAGTTTGCCGTTAAGCGTGTAGGGTTCGACGGGAATAACACTGCGCTGTGCTATGACACGTGCTACTACGGAGGCGTAAGGATCAAGGGAGTGCAGAACACCTGGAAGACGGAGGGAATGCGTTTCTGCTGTCCGGAACAGTATGGAAAGATCATGACTACTGCCCACAATCGCCTTGTTGTGCAGCCGTGGAACATCTATCGGTACACCGACTTCAGGGTCAAGTACAGGATCGGTAAGTCTACGTGGAAGTGACTGTAGCTGAAGTTCTTACATTTCAGCCTGAGGTGGTCGGATGAAGTCAATTAAATTCCAATGAGTGTAATCCTACTGTGGAATAAATGAAATTGACCTACTAATAAATGCACGATATGCACCGGATATTTACTTGGGATATAGGTTTTGACGATATGAAGTCCATTCAATAGAGCACAGAAAACATCTGATGCAACCACTGGAACACAAAATGCTCGTTTGTGACTACTGAGTTCTTGAGGTCAGCAAGGCCGTTTAAGGATGGGTGAATGTGAGAATCACTAAAGAGGATTGGAAATATGAAAAAGATATTTAAGCAAATACTTTTACAAAAAAAGAGAAATATATGACACAATTGGCTCTATTAGCTCTAATCTTCTTCCGTTCATTACATGCGTCACAACAGCAAGCAAAATCATGCTATTAGATAAGTCACCTAATATGCTTTTTACAGTTCTCAGAAGCAAAAAAAAGCTCTGAAACTCTCCAAGATTATAAATCGCGTAGACAAGTTAGTTCAGTTAATTCATTCCGAATTAAGAAGCCTCTAGTTTTTCTTTTATTTCCACACTTTGTAAGATTCTCTTGATAAACTAGCGGAGCTTAAATCTTCTTGCCCATTTTGTCATTTATGTAGTGGAGAAAAAGGCAAATGCATAATGACGGACGAGTCGACTCACTAAGTACTTGCTTATTCTTTTAGAATATGACACATCAAGCCACTCTCTTGGGGCTGCTTTTTCTCATTCGAGGCGTGCATCAGTACTTCAAAGCACATGTATTTTTATATACAGATATGTCGTTTACATACATGTTTCCCCTGTTTGATAGACGTCACTATGATTATAAACAGAAGGGTACCGTTACTGTATGCAACTATGGCGCCTTTCCGTAATGACCCCATGTAAATCTACATCGCACACCGTTGGTAAAATACTATTTGGTAAAATACAATAACAACTTTTTAAAAATTCCCATACGAAACCCAAAGAAACAAAGTCACGCTGAACAAACAAACAAGAACGTAATTAGTTCACTACATTTTCCCAACATTCTGACGCTATTTGTGTCTGCTTAATTGAAAAATTCCGTTTTTAAAAGTGTCTAGACGCCCATAACGAAACAATATAAATGTTTTCAGTTGTAGACAGACGATTAAAAATGATCCATTGATGAGAAAAATCCGTATATCGATGGAGATCAGATGTCTTAAAAGCTACCGTATAACTTTGAATCACTTATAACATCCTCTATGAACAACTGTTTAAGAAGTAGTAGTCCAAAGTTACTCCCTTATCGAATCCCAGAAATGAACAGGTATATTCGTCTTCACTCGCTACTTCGCCGTGGACGGCTTCGGGACGTTCAAGAAGGCTGAGAAGTACCTGAATCTCGTTGACATCTCCATCTATCAACAGTCGACATCTCGAGCTTTACCTACTATCTGGAGTTAACATCCTTGTTGTAGCGTACTAGGATTCTTTTCGTGAAACATTAGGTAGAATGCCAAATGCCGTGTTGTCCGACCTGTGCTCCTACATGAAGGACAGAACAAGTTGACGATCCATGTTAAAAACCTTCGAAAACCTATGTAATTACTACGATCCAATCTTCTCAGGCTCGCCCGTTTTAAGCTTATGTAAGCACCTCCCCTTGGAGGGAGTTGTTTATTGATGCTATAAAAGGCAGACGCCTATTCAAAGCACATCATTCTCCATGGACCTCTTCATTTTCCATCACGACGAGTACGAGCGGCTCTACAACTGCTCGTTTAAGACCTACGACGAGTGGTTAAAATACGGTACTCAAAACTTTGTCCAGGGCCAGCTCTATCTTTTCTTGGGAGCGGCATACTTGGTAGGAAAATCCTTATACATTTTACAAAAGTTCACAGAGGGTCCTAGGTTCTCTACATACCCATTCTCAGAGTTATGATGCACCCGAAGCTCTTCCAAAACTCATGCTGGAAGATCATGTTCTTCCTCGGAAACATCGACATCGCCTCTACGATCCTGAACTGCATCATTCCTGGCTACTTGGGCATACGCGGGGTCGTAGGATGCAACTACATCAACTTCTTGTACGTCGCAGGATGTTCGGCTATATGTACGGTCTTATATAGATGTTTCTTACTGGATAAGTGACTTTAGTTTGCTGGTTCTGCCAGTGCTGCGCTTGTGTCGTGCTCGCTATCAACAGATGCGTCGACTTCTGGAAGCCCAGGTGGATGGTGTGGCTGTTTGAAGGGAAACGAATAAGCCTCTGGATCGGCGCCTGCTTGGCCTATGCCCTTAGTGGCTTCATGTTTTGCGCCTCGCCTATCTTCAACTCCGGAGGCATGGCTTACTTCTTCGATCCTTACATGTTCATTTCGGAGAAGGACGTCCCGATGGATAGGAGCACGGTAGGTGTCCTACTCTAACGCTCTCTTAGGAAGCATTTAGTACATGAGCACGTTCCATTCGGCGACCAACTTGACCATCGTGTTCACACTCCCTCTCCTGTACGGCTTTCTCATCCTGTCAGTGTGGTGGAAAAGCAGAGGAGCCGAGAGCGCGTCCTTGTCAAAGATGCAGCGCCAGGTAAACCAATACCGTATACCGAATAACAAGATGACTTCTCCAGCTCTTTTTCCAAGCATTCTCGATCTGCTTCCTGAACTTCTCGGCCGCATTCCTCTACGTCTACATGCAGTTCTTCCCAATCCCCTTCTTCTTCATCACTCTGGGACAGATGACGTGGCAGGGAAGCAATGGTAAGCAGGCGTAGAAGCAAAGCGTAAGCTAAAAGGAGAAACCTAGGAGGCGCTGTTTTTATCTACCTCGCTCTGAACAGAACCATCCGTTCCGGCGTGCTTCGAATGGTGTGCGGTCCATTCGCTAGATATCAAACAGGACCGCTGGTGACCGTCGCTTCTGTTTCGGTTAAACCCACTGCACCAAACACCGAAGCAGCGCAGAAGTAATACAGAAAGCATCATTGTGGTTACGTTGCTAAAGCTTCTTTTTTCCACTCTTTCTCCTTTTCAGTGTAATACTCTCTCCTATTTAGCAATTGAGGAGTTTAGTGAGACATTCCAAGAGCTCTGGCCTTTTGCAGTTATTCGTTTGTTTTATGTTACAACTCTTTTCATGTCGTACATACCATTGCAAATTTTGATTCCTTGAACGGTATTGTGTGGAAGAAAATGCTTCTGAACAAAAATAACAGTAGTAGTGCAGAAATACGTGTGGAACACAAATAAATTAAAATCAGATTATTCAAAACGAAAAAAAAGTATGACAAAATGATTCTAAAGTACGGTTGCAATACTTATGGGTCACCAATACTTATGTTTGCTGAATGCATGCGATCTTATAAAATCCTGGTATTTAGCTCTGACATGTTCACCTATGCTTCTGTGCTCCTGCCTCAATAGTAGCCAAACACGTTGCGCTCTTTCGCCCCTTCCATATACTCCGACCTCGAGCGATAGTTTCAATAGGTGATAAGAATCACAGAATTTGGAAGCGAAGTAGATGTGTTTCTGAACACCATCGACGAGAGAACCCTTTGTGTGGTCCACGCGACCCATGCCTCCTTGTGGCATCGCCCACTGATAAGCAGGCAATTTTGAGAGTGTAGGAGGAAGATGCACGAATCTGTGGTGATTCTTTGGTGACACTGAACTTTATGACCATTCGAACCCACCTGTTTGGAGAATGCGCAATTCGTTGAATCATTAAACACGGAGCACGCCATGCACGTGAAGTAGTCACAACAAGTGCCTAAGCACCGATGCAAGCCTTATCACTCGGTGCCTTCTTGTCAGTGATTTTCCACTGGAAGTCCACGTGCTCTCTTCCGGGGAGACGCAATTTGTGTGCATACTTTCGTGTTCTGGCATTCCATGAGTGCCTGTTGAGCACCACCGAACCACCGTCAGTACCTTACGCCTGGAGAACCAAATACCAATGAATGTCCTTCTGAATATGCTGTCAAAATAAGAGCAACACGTATCACACACAGTTTTATTCGTACAACATTTAGTAAAGTTAAACAGATTACTCAATACTCACATTAATTACATCTTGACGGACGTAGGCGTTGTAATCCCACACACAGTCAAATCCGAAAGAAATGGTCGCTGTTAGTCCTTCGATGAACTCATGCTCAATGACAACCGTGTGCTCGTTTTCGATCCGTCCGATCTTCTGGATTTCTCCAAAAGAATTGAAGCGGCCGCGTATCATATGGATACGACTGTGGAACCTATACAATGTAGGATTGCGCTGGCTTTTCCAAGTTTTCAACATTGACAGCAATGCCGCTTCAAGCAGTTTGTCGCTTCCAAATAGATCAAGCTGCAAAGATTCAAGGTCGCATTTTTCAATTCGTTGTGCCAACGAATCCCTAATGGTGTCACTGATGGAAGTATTGTAAAAGATTATGCGCCTCAGCTCTGGTGATCCGAGAACTTCTTGAAAGAAGCTGTCACTGCGTCGTTCATGTAGTTTCGTGTCAGACATGTGAACTGACTGAAAGCTCCTTTGGATGCTTGGCGGGAGAGCTGAGAGCGGCCCATCAAAACGTTCCACGTAGAGCTTCTTAAATTTTAAATTTCGTTCATTGGATAGAGAAGTGATAGGGAAATACTGATAGGCCATTTCCGGAGCACATCCGCAGCCTTCCCATTCAAATTTTTCGGAAACATTCAGAGTTTCCAGTTTGTTCGCATGTCTCGGCAGTGGATTCTCCAAGTGCTCATGGAACCTCGAGACATGGGAAACGAGATCGTCTTGGAACTGGTAGTAAAACTTGTTTTTGTTCCAGAAGAAGAAGGCACTCATCATTGCGTTTTCCTTAAGAGCCTGGAGCAGCAATTTCTTCAAGTGTTCATCCGCCTGAATAACCGCCTCGTGGTCCTCATCTTGTGCGAACGCGAGGATCGAATTCATGATGATAGGGTTGAGAAGGCAGTTCATAATTGGCTCCGTTGGATTGAGATAACCAACTATATTAAAAAATAGCTTTATATAGAGTTGTATGCAGTTTAGGCAATGCTAACAACCCTGCAGCGGTTTCCAAAGCGATGCTAGAACTAATGCTTAGGTATTGGGCACTAGGTCTCAGGACACGTTCCTTCGTTGCCAAAGCGATGCTTTTTTTTCGATTTCCAAAGCATCGCTCACTTTTCCCTTCATGTTATGCCATGCTCCACCAAGTACCACTTATCGAAGTACACCATCCATACCCGCCACTGTCAACGAGCCTATAGACACTTCGTGGACAGCTTGGCACTACAAAGCACCTCAGGGAGTCAAAGTACCATTGCCACTTGTCATAGTCAACAAATAACTCTCCTTTGCCCCCGGGTGGTTCGTGGCCGTACAGCCGTACTTTGGATGGGATCACCGACACTACACTACGTCAGCTAACACGAAACGCTCGCGCCCTTCGATATATAAAAAGCGCCAAACAGTTGCTCCGCTCACCCTTCCGCTATCGATCAGTCGTGTGCTCGACTCGCTCCCATCAGGTTTCCCCTCCGTCGGCCATGTTCTTCGCTCCGCTTCACGTTCCTGTGCACCGGCGCCTAGAGACCCTCGCTGTACTCTACCACGTAGTCACGTGCATATTTCTACCTATCTATGCCGTGCTAGTACCGCTATTTCTGCTAATCACGCCGCTTTGGTGAGTGCTATTTTTAGTCGCTGATTTCTTCCCTTTTTGGGTTGATTATAAGTCCGATCTCCTCAAGGGGATATGGATTTTTTAAAAAAGGGGTTAGGAATCGTTGCCAAATATTCGGATAAGCGTTTAATGGTGTGTTGAGTCCAACATGGTCAGGGTTCGTTAAACAGGGAAACTGAACGAAGTGATCATTCAATCATTCTAAACATTTCGGTATAATTTAGGAAAATTATGACAGAAAAGATAAGCCAAATGAATAAGCAATTTCAAAAGTTCCAAAGGTGTATTGCCCGCGAGCTTTCTCACGTTTTTAATCACTCAACTTGGAACTTGATTTCCCTTCTGGTTGATCGCTTTAGTCTTCAGTTTACGACCCCACCGCCACGCGGTTTTCACAGTTCGCAACAAGAAAAACTGCATGAAACAAGGGCGAACTGTCGCGGCCCTGATAAGATAACCGACTTTTCAACGCTTCGCCATAGGTTAACATCGATAGAATGATGCAGAGCTGCTAAACTACTAAAACGTGTAAAAATGGAGACAAATAGCTGAAAACTATGGATACGTGTGGACAAAAGACGATACTTGGATCTCCAAAAAGGTCCAAATGTAAATGCTGTCGTTAAGTAGTCTCATTAGACAGTTCAGCCCGATCCAACCATGCCCATAGAATCACAAAGATAAACTTATTTATTTTAGTGTATTCGTTTGGGCTTACGCCGCGTGGTACTACTACGACTACTCGACTCCATTCCGAGGCGCCAGACCCAAGAAATGGTACAGAAACCTATCCATCTGGAACCGATTCTGCGACTACTTCCCCATCAAGCTCGTGAAAACGGCGGAGCTCTCGCCCGAGCACAACTACATCGTGGGCTCACACCCCCATGGAATCCTCAGCTTCGGAATCTTTGGAACCTTCTGCACTGAAGGAGCCGGCTTTAGCCAAACGTTCCCTGGAATCCAGCCTTTTGTGGCTACGTTGAATGCCAACTTCTACGCGCCTTTCCGAAAGGAGCTCATGACCTGCCATGGTAAATCAGGACATTTGAATCGTGGTTTATCTTTCCTTTCAGGACTGATCAGCGCGGCTAAGGAAAGTATCATGTACAACTTGACCGGAGAAAAGAAGGGCAACGCTGTGGCCATTGTTCTCGGAGGCGCTGAGGAGGCTTTGGACGCCGCGTCCGAGAATTACAATCTGACGCTTAAGAAGCGGAAGGGATTCGTCAAGATCGCGCTGAGGACTGGGTGAGTGAGAGGGCTTCTTAATCTAATAATCTAGTCTAAATAGGAATGTTTGCTAGTTAGCCAATTTAGTAATTTTCAAGAGTGGATGAATTTGATAGGTCTCGATGCGTATAGTCACAATTGACAATTTTCAGCTGATATCGAATTATTTTTTAAAAAGATTTTTAGATGACAAAAAATCGATTAAGTTCGGGTCACTTAAGCTTGATTTTTTTTATTATCACCCTGAATCAAGAAGATAAAAAGTCGAAAAATTTGAAAAATTAAAAAAAAATGTTTTTTTTCGAATTTTTAAAATCGCATAGCCTAACAATCGCACATTTTGCAGAGCTCACCTGGTTCCGCTCTACAACTTCGGGGAGAACTCAACCTACGACCAAGTAGTGTCCGAACGCGGATCTCTCCTACGCAAGCTCCAGGTACCGTTGTCCTTAAAGGGACAGTTCACTCAGAAAAAGTTGGCAACTTT
>KN172939.1:4112-19120 GCA_000757755.1 Steinernema glaseri
TGATAGCGAGGATCGAAACGACAGGGACCGAACGGGCCAACCTGAAAAGTCTTATAGCGAAAAACATAGGGGCCGTAACACTTACCAGCACGTTCATGACGGCCTCGGTAGTAGGTGGAACGTCCACAGCGCGATATCCGTCGTCCTTCGCCATCTTGAACTCTAACTGAAATTTGTGACTGAAATGGAAGCGGCTTGCACGAGTTGTACCATCTGCGGGCGGCGGACGCAAGTGCTTGTTCAGTGGGCGTGGCTTTAGTTGCCTCCGCCCTCCGTTTGAAAATGTCACTGTGCATTGAGGGCGAACAGCACCGTGGGAATATGGGAATAACTTCTTCTTAATGATCTACCATTTACACGACGATGAAGGCGTAAATCAGATGCAGGCGCAGGCGTGGAGCAGGGTAGGGAAGAATAGGGGTCTATCAGCATGACTCAACACTCAGTCATCGTTTTATCTCGATAAACTCCTACATCGACATAAAAAAATTGGCTGGGAAAGTGGCGCGCATAAAGACCGGGGATATCTATAGTCACGGAACCATTCTCAAAACATTGGTCTCTGTTGCAAACGTTATGGTTGTAATTTGTGTAAAATGGGCATCCAGTTATGTGATCAAATCTTCTTCTCCTCTATATTATTATTTTTACGAGCACACACACTGCAAGATGCAGGTCCTTTCTTAATTTTATTCAATATTTTAAACCACTTTGTTAGAAAAATTGAAACAACTCCACTGGCATGGTCCCACAACGCTTTTCCTAGAGTTAGAAAAACGCCCTCTATGAGATGCGTTTTTGCAGGCTAGCTGACGAGGAAGGTGTGCACACTGTTACACACTTAGGCACTTACACACCACGTGTCTCCCGGATCCGAGAGGGACAGTTCGCATACTTTCCTTATGAGCGGAATGTCCCTTTCGTGTCGCAGTAGGAACCCGGGTTCCGCGAAAGTACCAAGTTTTTGGATCCTTGAAAATACCCAAGAAAACTGTTGATTTATCTGGTTTCATTGTTTCTGAGCGGATTTGGCACCAAATTCGCATCAAACTGTCCCGCACAGTGTATAGCCAGAAATGTGCCACGATCCCGATATCCGGACGGTTTCGGTTGGGACTTCGATTTACAATTTTCAAAGCTTCGGGAATCGGGACGGAATTCGATTCGCGACTCCACGAAGCTCGGGATTGGGACGGGACGTCGGATCGGGATTTCGGGTTCGCGACGCAACTATGTTTGATCGTGGGGGTCGTGGCGGGAACCTTGGAAATTATAATGCTCCGCATTTAGTGGGAATTTCTTTGACTTGAAGTAATTGGTGTTCACTAAGCAAACCTTATAGATCTTGATGACTTAATTTTTCAGACCCTTCATGAACACGTAGGGTATTTGTATACAGTGACAAAGCAAAGGGAACCCATAAGATTCAGCATTTTGATGCAACAACTGTCATACCATTTAATTATAAACAAAGGAAGACGTTGTGGGACCTCGCCAGGGTATTCATAAAAAGTCTAAAGAAATAATATGTTTGAATGTTTCTCGAGCATTTCAAACAAAAACTTTTTATGTACGCAGAATGATCAGGGTGGGATTAGCGTTCTTTTGTTAGACTTCCCTTCTGATCCATTTATGGTACTTTATCACAGAGTCCATATCTATGCTCTAAGCTCTCAGTTTTTTTAGCTTTTTTCCTTTCAGTACCATATTCCACACAAAACAAGAAAATCCCCTTTTCCTAAATTTTATTGCGTGTTCCATTCTTTTCTTATCACTTCTTATCAGTTCATCATTTGGTAAGACAATGTGTGCTTCACCCTTGTCGTAAGATATGCATTGAAGACCTTCAATTTTGGTGCTTCAGTGCTAGAAACCTTAGGATGCCACTGCGTTTGTAGTGCTCAAAACAATCAAGCTCACTACGCTTTCTGAGATACAGCGAAGTTCTGAAAACTACCGATCGCCATTCATACGTACTGATTTCCCACTCAATATATGCAAATTGTATGAATGAAGTCAGCATCAAACGCTGCCGCGGTTGCCGCCAGCTGTTCGGTGCGACCCGATCAATGGACAAAAGGCGCGCGCAGGTTCAAGGGTCAACACTAAATAGAACTGCTTGCTTTGTCGCCAAAGGGGGAAACGTACATCAATGGAGCATCACAAGGATCAAAGCGAGTAGATTGTGAACTTTTTTCGACCGACTATGGAACATTATGGCTTCCTTTTATTAAAAAGTCGGCTCTGAAACCTTTCGCATTCTCATTAAGGCACAGCTTAGTTGGCTCTAGCCTCAACACCATAGAATCGTCAGTCTATATGCTGGTTCCGATGGGAGTCACCGTGCAAGCCTATCTCTTGCTCCTCGTGGCAACTTTCGTCGCTCAGGCAGCAGATGAGCCCACCACAACACGAGCACCAGGCCTACCTGGTCTTCCGACGGTCCCCACGGCTCCTACACCTCCTCTGGCTCCAACGCTCCCACCGCTCCCGACGCTACCCACTCTTCCGACGTTGCCACCCGCGATTCCTGTC
The DNA here is from genome assembly GCA_000757755.1 of Steinernema glaseri. Lineage (NCBI taxonomy): Eukaryota > Metazoa > Nematoda > Chromadorea > Rhabditida > Steinernematidae > Steinernema > Steinernema glaseri. Next base: position 6,648 of record KN172939.1, read on the forward strand.
ACTCTACCACCGCTCCCGACGCTTCCGGCGCTCCTTGCGCCACCAAACGGCTCCGCTGCCGTCATCAATTTGACCAGATCTGGCAACGACACCGAGAACCAACTTATGGAGTTCGAATACATCCGAATGCGCTACAAGTGAGTATACTCGCTCGGGCATAGCGTCATCCTATTCCTGTTTAGGCCGTGAATCCAGTCTTTCTGAAGTCGGAATTTCGCAATCTTCCTCCGTAACCGAGTTATACGCTTAAGGATCGTTGGTGTTGTCCCTGTTTGAAATAAACAACTTTGTGTCAGAGTTGAGTGATCGAATTATCGCATGCATATAAGAAGGTGATCACTGTGACAGATCACTTTCGCTTGCCCAGTCATGTCTCCTCGCACGGTCGTTATTTTCTTCGTCGTCATTGGTCTCCTCTGCGCCGACCAATCCGCCCAGACTACTACGGTAGGTACTGCAATCGGGATCTGGTGTTGTAGCTGATGTTGTAGATAAAATTCATTTTTTTGTGGTGAAAAAACATGAAGTGCTATAGGCTTTTGCTCTGAACTATGTACAGGAAGCCGTACTGTGATAATGAAGTAGTTCATGTGCACCGTGAAAAGTTTTGAAAGGTAGTAAAATTTCGGTGTATGCGTCTATCAGAAATAGCAAAGCAGATTGTGGAATCGTGTGTCCTTTTAGTCATTATGGACATCTTAGACACAAATCCTCATAAGTGGCACTTAATATAACAACGCACACTTCCACCACGGTAGGATATTAGCTCTACGCAAGGTATATCGCATCACACTGATGGAATTTGTATCCGCGTCCAAGGTGAGCCGGAGGCGAGGATTATTTCCGCTGAAAAACAGAAGTTCCGTTACTTCCTTGTTTTTTTTTCTGTTGACAGGAAACGCACTACTTGAGCGTCTTGGATTACCTAAGGATGCCGGTGAGATTGCCTTTCATGCACATGGGTGCATGTTTCATCTGTCGGGAAATAATGTCTTTCACAGAGAAAAAGACTGCATGGAACAATGAGTAGATACGGCTTGAATAGAGAATATGTAATGTCAGAGACGCTAATGAGCCGCTTGTTTTCCTACTATGTTAGAGGCTTCGTGAATGCATATGGGGCTATACATAGGCTTGAGTGGCAAACAATTATCAGGCTCCACGCAACCTTTCTTTTCTTGTTTGGGAAAAACCACCTGTTGTAAACAAGCTGCAAAGATCGGAACACTTTTACTAATTAAATCCATTAAGTTGAAGAAATGGGTCAACAAAAATTGTGCTCAGTGGATAAACCTGCCAACTTCTTGCAATATCTGCCTTGGTTCTTGCACCTCAGGAGAATATTAGAGGCAAAAAAGAAGCAATATCCAAGGCCGTTCGAAAGATCGTTCATTAGGCTCTACATCTAACCTAATGTATACTGTTGCATTGTCTTTTTTTCTTTTATTTTTCTACATGAATGGAATGACAATAATAAGCGAAATAGACACACTCTATAGACTTCATTATGATACGACTAGATGCTTCTGAGCGCATGATGACTGTACTGGCAGACAAGACAGCTTTTTAAATTATGAAAAATACTACTTAATTGCTATTCAAATAAGGTTTTTCTCACATGGTGATATTTCGGAAAATTCCTCGGATTTCATAATACGTCATGCAAACCTCGAAACCTGATAAGACTCAGATTTCGCATTTGTATTCTTCCACATTGCACCTTCTGTGAAGAAAAGCATAAGTCACAAACCATAACTAAAACCCCTGCTTTGTGTTTTGGTAATATTTTTGCAAACCCTTATAATTATGTAGCTTAGGTTGTCCCTTACTCAATAATATTTACCACAAACCTTCGTACTCACATTCTTTGACCGAGCGCGGGAGCAGAGTTTTACTCTGTTTACGCGAGGCTACACTTGTGAGAGGCCAAAATGCAGCGCCGACGCTCACCAGCGCTCGTTTAAGATGCGTAAACGAACTGACTCATTAGCGCTAATCTTGCTTTATCTGATATTTCACGAAAGCCGTGGAGCAAGTGTGTGCGTTGTCTGATACGTCCAACGCGTTCCAGAAAAATAAGCTCCATGTAATCGTGCTAATCAATACGTATTAGCGGTTGGTTTTCATCAAAATTAACATAATTTTATCAAACGTTAAACAAAGGACGAAATTGGATTTTTTCCATCATACAACGAGCGCTTTACTCCGCTAGTAAGACACTCTGCTCGACTCTTATTAACTCTAGAGAGTACTCCACTGACAAATCTCTATTTACCCTTTACAGTCCCGCTAGACTGATGTGACTCATGGAGTCCATTTACCCCAAAAGACCCCCCTGTCAGCAATCGTGTTTTTTGCCTTTGACGGCTGTTGATACATATTACGTCTGCAATCTTTTCCTGCAAAAATTACCCTCCCTACTTCGCGCAGCTGCACACGTTGCCAGCTGGAAATGTTGCTGCGACCAAAAAATCAAGAAAGCGCTTTCATGGAAACGATGGCCAAGATTGACGGTCCTCGCATTGTTTTGGGGGAGAAACGCGAATTTTCCATCTTCCCGGAGTCTTCGACAAAGTGCACCCTGCATGTTGTCTGTTTTCGAAGTCGGTTTACAACCGCACCCTACCGGCCACTGTAACTGTCTCGCTCCCGTAGGTCCCGTCAATCTTCCAAAGGCACTTCTGCAGATCGGTGCGGGGAACTTTTTGTCGAGCGAGAGGAATGCGTTGATGATGTTCCTGTACCGCTCGAGTTCGTATCAAATAGTAACTAAACAGCATATTAGAATGAGGAGTACTTAGGCGTAGATTTTGTCGCCTGCAAACCGAAAATGGAACTTGTTTGTCGAGGAAAAGCGGAAGTGCGTCAATGGATTCTGCGAGAGGACTGACATTGTGCTTCTTTGATGGAAGGAAGAGAAGGCTTTTAGTGGATCGTTTTAGGCAAGGGTTTGAACGAAATACCTTACTTTTGGATATCCATAAAGTGTTCCACACAAGTCAAAGATCTAAACAAATACATGAGGATAAGAAAAGAGTTTTGTATGAAACACAGTATAAACAAAAGTGACGATAAAAATCTGTAAAAATTAGTTAAGTAAAAAAAGACTGTAAAAGTCTAAAAATGCAAAAGTGCGGTTGGATCTGAAGACACGGATTTCAGGAAAAAACTGCTTACAGTTTACACACTACGGAAATTTTCTGTTAAATTATGCTGTGGATGATGTGTCCTCGCTGACCGCGATTCAGGACTACAACGATAAGTAGTGGTAATAGTCGTAAATTGTGAACTACTCATTCACCGCTACTTCATACTCGGGCTACCGTACCCATACCATTGAAAAATGTTGCTCTGTGAGTCCAAAAGGTCTAGCGCCTGGGCAACAACAAAAGAAGATGTTTATCTGATATCCATGAAGAATTCCAAACGATGTTGTGTCTGAATCCCTGCAATTTTGATATTCTTTGCGTCTCTGCACATACATAATTATTTCAGCCTTTTATGTGACGCCAACAATGATACCTACGTTTTTAATGATCTCATGAATCATTGGTACGCCGGTTTTGTTTCCAGGTGGTACACAATTCTGCTTGCACGTAGCACGTTCCCAGGACCTTGCTATTTATAAAAGTACGTGAAAAGAATGACTGTTTCCAGTAACTTTTGCTTATGCGTAAGGTACGGTAACAATTGGGATTCTGGTTATATCTGACCTGACGTTGTTCTCGAAGGTGTAACAATGAACTTTCCAAATATCCCTTATAATGGTAACTATTTTTCAAATGGATATTTTCCTAGTTTTTCTGAATTGTTCAATCCAGTAACTAGTATTATCCACATTAACTTAAAGAAGTGACCGAATGTCCGCTTCGGCCCACATTCCCACAAAGTAATGAAAATTATGAAAATTATGCAATCACTCAACGGCAGTTGCCTTCTTACCACATCCGGCTCCGGATAAGCCGCAAATCCTGAGCGGATTTCCTATCAAGCACATGAGCTTACTATATCGCGTGGAGTGTTTTTGTGTTTGTAACGTGCGTCGTCATTGTATTTCCTTTCTCCAATCCGGCCATTCGAACATAACGCACATAACACGAGGGCCCTCAGAACAGAAGAGTTTTGGCAGTATAGCCGATCTTGAAACGGATCAAACCTCCTTGACGAGCTCAAATATCGCATGATCTTCCAGTGACATTTTTGTAAATCCTGTTCTTTTGTAGGCCAACTCGAGCGGAGTTAGCAGCAGTAGCAGCAGCGAAGAAGTCGTCGTAGCCGAGGAAATCGAAATGTGAGTTCAGGCAAAGTACAGTAATCTGCCAATGCATCGTTATTCCGAGTTGATTAATTACTCGTGCAAGGTTGTCGACTGATGTCGGCCGAGAGGGCATCGTGTCCCACATAATTCAACGAATTTAAAACAGAATACCATAATTTGCGTCATCTTTGTCTTTCAGCTTTTCGAACGGCACCAACGGAACCGTAACCGCTGCGAACCTGAGCACGACGATCCAGCCTACTACCAACACACTCGGTTCCGGACAGCAATGAGAGTCCGTTTTTGGTCCAATCGACGGCCTCCGCTGCATTCATATTCACACTGAGCACACAGTTAATCGGAATAAATTGAAATGAATGACAATGGGCTGAGCGATGTGGGCTTCCAGGAACGGACAAAAGCACAGGGCGGATGGCGATTTTTTGGTGCCAAATGAGTGCACGCTGGATGGCCAGGCACGCGGGAGCCGAAGCAAACGACAACTGATCGATATGTGTAATTTTACTTCATCCTCTCTCTCTTCCAAGTCGTTTCTGCCCGAAAAGAGATGGAACGACTGAGACGAAGCGAGACAACGAGTCGCGAATGTTGACGCGATCCTGTGGGAAAGTTGTCCGACGTGTGTTGCGAGCGAAGCGGGTTGTTCTGCGGGCTAGTGGCGAGATTCGTTTGGCGAGACGGGGGAGAGGGAAGAAAACGGCTGAATGTTATCTGTCGGCGAGCGGGCGGCTGCCCGACTGAGACTGACTGGCTCACCGACTGACTGAATGACTGACGAACTCGCCGTCCGGCTGGTTTAGTGATCCGATCGCAGACAGAGAGTTCTTTGCGTGAGTGATTATCTCGCGAACGGTATACGCGAACGAGCGCCTTATCTCGGATCTCAATCAATCGGAAACAGAGGGCCACAATGCCATGCGATTCGCCGACATTGTGCTCGTCGCCGCAGTTTCTGCGCCCATCATTGCAGCCGCCGCGTTGCTGGTGCCACAACCAAGGCTCCAGCATTGGCCTGCTCAATCGCCGTCGCCGTGGTCGTCGTCAGTAAACAGCTCATTCTTTTTCACCCCTGGAAAATAACAATCTTGTAGGGTGTGTTTGGGAAGAGAGAAAAAAGAGAAAAGAAGCGGGCGAGGGGCAAAAACGGAGAGAGGGAGAGCCTCTAGCCTGGCCTGACCCAGGAATATTGAACGAGGGAGGAGAAAAGAGCAAGAGGAAAGAAAGAGGCAAAAAAGAGGCGAACAACGGCTTCAGGCACGGAACGGATCCTTTTCGGCTTGTGCATTTCAGCCCCTTAGCAGCAGCAGCCGTTCGGCCCTTTGCACCGATTCCCTCTATTTCTGTTTTGGCACACGAGTCAACTTCTCTGCCATCGTCCGTCTTTTTTTGTACCCAAAAAACCAATATTATTGTGCCTCGCAGGTGATGTAAACACTAAAGTGGTCCTGTCAGTGCACTCAGTACTCTTTGCGCCGTTGTTATCACGGTACACTATGCAAATGAGCGCATTTTAATGGCACCCGCTCCCGTAGCGTGATCCATAAGCGCCTTTCGACAATCGTGCTCTGCCCTTAATGCAGTCCACTTTTAAATATATGTACAGCAAAAGGCACACCTGCTCTGGGCGTCGAGAGCACGTTGTCCGACGTCGTCGCAGCCGTTCTTCCGTCTTCTTTCTTGAACTTTCCGGTGGTTCGTGCAACCAAAGGTCAGCTTCAGGCGCGGCCTGTGGCTCCATTCGGCGAGCGCGAGCTGCCTCGAACGCGAAGTGCCTGAGGATCAACAACTGTCCTCGGCGGCCGCCCGGTACCACGATGGCTTCTAGGCGAAAATCGTGTTTTAAAGTGCTTTTGCAATCTACTTTCGGTCGCTGTCAACACGTACATCACGACGTTTTTTGCATCGTCGTTCCGCGCTCTCCCCGTGCGCCACCACGTTCGATACCGAGAATCGTGTGTGCTCCAGAAGCGCGAGGGCGCGAGATGATCTGTGCGCTCGACGCGCCGTTCCCAGTGACCGGGCGAATCGGAACTTTTCCGCCGCCGTAAACGGCCTTCTGTGCGCGCCGACAAGGCGTTTGGCAGTAACGCCGTCGTCGAAACCGGCATTGACCGTCGCCGTCAGCCATTGTTGTTGTTGCACCTCTCTCTGCCTCTCGTTCGCCTTCATACCACTTTCTGTGCCCGAGTCCGCTTTATCCACTCGATATATCTATCAGCTGATTGTGCTCCTCGACCGCCATCGGCGCGCCCGGTGATTGCGGTTAAGATGTTTTGCGTGTCGGCGCATGTGGGTGCAAGGCTGAAAAAGACGCTGTTTTCGTGCCCGGGAGCCTCTTGGCGACGGCCTATTCCGCGTGTACGGCTGCGTATTTGCATAATGAGCTACAAAAGTGGCTTGTCGCCTTGGCCGCTGTCAACTTCTCCGCGAGCGTTCTTCTCCGACGGCTCGATCCTCATCATCGCCTCTTCCTCGATGTCGTCGTGGCCGCTGTCACCGTCATATCTGTGAATCAGATCGGCCTTCAGAACCCCGCATCGAACAGTGCTCCACGACGACGCCGCTCTGAGTTCATAACATCAGTCTCGCACCTTTGCGTGAACGGCGCTCTCCCCCCGGGGCCTTGCTTGTGGCGCTGGTCTTGTTCTCGCATTGCTCTCCGCGTCTATTTGCACCCGGATCCCTCGGAACAGCGGGTCTTTCGTGTCAACTATTTATTTATTGAAACGCCGACACCCTACCATCGTTTGCAACTTATGTTTCCACACGCTGATCATCGCCTTTCCGGCGATTATCATATGTATTTTCGCCGCTCGCGCCATTTTTTCCGCATCTGCCCCGCGATCTGACCAACTTGGAGACGACAGACGGCCACTCCGCCGAAACACAACAGCCGATCAGACAACGTTCGCCCTTCTGATTAGGTGTCATAAACCGTGCGCTGGAAGAAAACAGTGTTCAGTTGTGCGCGGCGCCTGTTTTTTGGTTCGCCTCATCAATTTGAGGTGCTCGAATCTGCTGCTGCGGCGAAGCGCCTGAAGGTGCGCCGTTTTGCACCGCGCGCGTTCTATTCCGCAAATTTATATTTTGCATTCGTAGTTGCCGATATCGCGGGAGAAAGGGCGGACGACCCGCGTACGGTGGGACGGCCCCCCAGGAGGTGGAGTTGAGGAAGTCCCACCCAGTTCCCCTCAATGAATCGGCGCGCTTCAAGTAGGTGCGAGGAGCTGTCGCTAGGTAATGCGCTTATTGGCACCCGAGCACATGCACACGCGGTGCCCTTGGCCTGATCCGCTTCAGTCGCGCAGTCAGAGCGCCTGCCGAGCGGTCGGCTTCTGACTCCGATCCGCGAGCACATGAGCACACAGGCACTTGGGCCCAAGTCTCTTAACGCTCCGCTTTCAGATGACTCATGTGTACTCACTGTCAGCCACAGACTACATAATCTTCGTCGCCTTCCTCTCATTGTCCATATTCGTCGGGCTCTACTACGCCATCAAGGAACACTTCGAGAAGAACACCAAGAAAAGCAACCCCGATGTGGTAAGTATCCCCATTGCCCAGGTACCGTAACCGTAGCGTGATTTTCAGACGGATAACTACCATCTGGGAGGAAGGCGAATGCCGATCATACCTGTCGCCCTCTCGCTCACCTCCACCTTCCTCTCGGGCATCACGCTGTTGGGTACACCGGCCGAAATCTTCGATCGAGGTAACATTTGTTGGTACATTTCCAAATCACGATCACACGTCCCCTTTCGTTTACATGTGAGTGGACCTGTTTCTAGAAGGCCATGTTCTCCATTGGGAAACTGACATGTTAACATTCTTGGGGAGAGAAGGGTGGAATAGGAAATGTCTCTTTGTCCGGAGGCGCTTTCCTCGAGAGGGTTTTCCGGCGTGACTCAACGCTATTTTAAGAGGGAGACGTTTGAATTTTGGTCGAAACAAAGTGGGTAGGAAGCTGGCGAAATGTAAAACGGACTGGCGAAATGGGAAGTGTCCCTTATCAACGGGTAAAAAACGAGCGTATCTTTTGCACGGCGTCAGTTCACTTTTTGATCTCAAGGTACCGTAAAACCACTGCAAAAACAATACGTTATCAGGGCGGTTATCAAACTTTGTTTAAGAGGCGCGCAGAAGAAGGAAACCGGACGGTTTCCACGTTGTATCCAAGACTAATACGACTGTTTCAGGCTTGCTATGGATCCTCTACTACCTCTCCTGTTCCATCGCTCTGGTCATCAACTCGATCGTCTTTCTGCCCATCTTCTACCAGCTGAACTCCACGTCCATCTACGAGTATTTGCAACTCCGTTTCCACTCGGTCGCCCTGCGCAAATGCGCTGCCGCCACGTTCGTTCTCCAAACGCTCATGTCACAGGGCGTCGTCATCTACGGCCCATCGTTCGCGCTTTCCGGTGTCACGGGCATGTCCACCTGGACGTTAATCCTCACCATCGGCACGGTGTGCACCTTTTACACGGCAATCGGCGGAGTGCGCGCGGTCATCTGGACGGACACGCTCCAGGCAGCTTTAATGTACATTGGCATCGGCATTTTGATTGTGAAAGGTGCGCCAGGTCGAGCAGCGGACCCGTGTAATTCAATTAACTCTTCCAGGAACCATGGACGCGGGCGGTGTCGGCCGGGTCATCGAGGTGCTGCAGGAAAGCAAACGAGTCGAGAATGCGGTTCGCTTTGATCCGAATCCCGCTCAGGTACGCAAAAACGAGAGGTTTGCCTTAGACGAGCACAGAACCCGACCACAAGATCGTTAGGATGGTTTTTCGAGAAAACGATCGCTTCCTCTCCCAAACGGGTCCCGTCTAATAGCGTCATCCTGTTGTTTTTCAGTACTACAGCGCATGGATTCTGCTCTTCGGGGGTACGGTATTCTGGATGGGAGTTCACGGCACTAGCCAGATGTCCGTCCAACGCTACAACTGCTTGCCCTCGGCCAAAGCCGGTAATCCATGTGCCCGGACGACCCTAGCTGAATCTGGCTGGTTCTAGTGCAAACGGTCGTTCGCCTCACCATTCCGCTCTACATCGCCATGACCTGCATGTCGTGCACCATCGGTATCGTCATGCTCGCCTACTTCTACTACTGCAATCCTCTGGAAACGGGTGAAATCAAGGGTTCCGATCAACTGGTTGTTCTCTTCGCGGTTAAAGTCCTCAGCAATGATGGTAACATCGCTGTGTGGCGCTCGGCCTAGTCTAAACGGTTCCTTTCAGGGTCACTTGAAGGATTATCGGGTTTGTTCCTTGCGTGTATGTCGGCGACTACTCTCAGCACCGTATCCACCGGAGTAAACAGCGCCGGCGCGGTTATTTACGAAGACTTCGTGAAGCCGCTGACAACTGATAGGATTTCGGAAGAGGGAGCTTTAAGACTGAACAAGGCAAGCGAGAGTGACACGGTGGCCCTCAACTGTACGGTTCCTTACAGGTACTGGTAGTTTTCTGTGGATTTATCGCCACCGGTGTTGCTTTCGCAGCGGGTCCTCTTGGAGGCATTGTTCGGGTAGGTGGAAACTCCAGCTTTCTGGATGATCAGATGTGATTTCAGGCCTCGTTCGGCTTACTCAGCGGGTTCAATGGACCGGTGACCGGTATCTTCCTCCTCGGCATTTTCTTCCCCAAGGTTTCGGGCCGCGCCGTGCTCTTCGCCTACGTGACCGTAATCTCGCTCGTCATCGGCTACAGCACGTGGACGTTCTTCGAGAACCCGTTCAAAGGTAAACAACGTTCCCGTGACGAAACTCGCGCTCACCGCTTACATAATTACAGGTTATCATCTCCCCACAAACTCGTCGCTTGAAGGTTGCAACGGAGCCAATTTCACCCTCCGCGAGGAGGTCACCAACTACGATCCGCACTACGGAAACCCCGATGTGTTCTACTTGGCCAGAATGTAAGTTCTGGCCCTCAAGTATCATGCCGGGGGCAATTAATTGGTGCTCATCAGCATGACTAATTAGCGACGCACGCGCATCTTTCGCTTAGCATCACAATCGGCCCAGAGGGAGAAGCTTGCCCCGGCAACAGGTTGGCGCAAATTAGTCATCGTGACGCAAAGCGCGCTTGCCCCGTTCGCCTCAAAAATAGCCGCTCCGAAACAGTGGGCACGGAAAAAAGTGACAAGTGCACCGGATTTACGACGCAACTCTTACAGGTCGCCGTATCTCATGTCGTTTTTCGGCGCCACGTTCACCGTGTTCTTCGGCAACCTCTACAGCACGCTGTTCCCTGCGGGCAAAGAGCAGTACAGCTCCAAGCGTCGCCACTCGCTCACCTACTTCGGACGCCCGCGAAAGCTCAACGAGGACGGCAGCGAGTCGAAACAGGAACTCGGAGTAAGCGATCCTTCTGTGTGGCCCATCCTCACCCCCTCTCCTCGCTCTGTCAAAATATAGCTTTATTCGCACAAATACTTGTCACCATTTCACAAATACAAAACATTCGAAGAAAAAAAACCACTGCTACCGCGGTTTTCGCTAACCAAAATTGATACCAAAGATTAAAAGAAAAGACAAAGAAAACGGTATTTGTGTCGCTCAATTCCAGTCAAACACCAAGACCTCACGTTCTCCCCTCCGTTTCCCTCTTCTCGCTTCACTCGCTCCACTTTCGCTCACGAGCTAGCTTGTCGATGATGTTGCCGATGACGTTAAAGAGCACGGTCCAAGCCTCGTTCACTTCAGGCGATTTCTGACGAAGACACAGATACAGTACTGCCACAACTTCGGGCAGCATATTCTGAAACGAAATTGTGCAATGGTACGGTGCTGGTGGACGAAGACGAGGCTTACGTGAATATGAAACTGATGGACTCCGTGGCGGGTGTGCGTATCCGCGACTTTGCGCAAGATTTTGACTAGCGCGACACTGTCGTCCAGCGCACCGATTATGTTGTGCAATCCCTTCATGTATATCTTCGCGTGCGCTCTCAGCTGATCCGACGACACGAGCGCACTGTCCTGTATAGCTCGAAACTGGGGCCATAGTTCTTTATAGTCCGGATACTCGACAAACAATCTAAAAAGTACAATCGGTGGTATGTATGCATGCTCTCTCTCTCCTCCTTCTCTAAGGGTCCTATTCAAGGTATTTATTTATTCGTTGTTGTAACGCATTTTGTTATCTTTTTGTTCTTTGTTTTGACTCGCTCCTCGCGTAGTCAGCCGTCTCGCATCCTCTCCTCCGCCAATCTCTCGCTGTCCCCTGCTCCCCGTGGCATTTATCTCAATCATTAAAAGGTACTGCTGTAGATTCGATTGGAACCGCGTGTTCCCATATAGATAGATTGTATATGTATATGTGTATGTATATCTTTATCCTCCTCAACTGCATATGACGGTTATCTGATGATCTTTGACGACGATTGTTACAAGAATACGTTGTGGTCTCACTCACCTCACAAAAATGTTTAGTCCGTTTCTTGTCGAATCCTCTTCCATCTGCTTAAACGTGTCCCGTACTATCTTCTTCATCTCGTCGGTCAATAAATTGCATTGTGTTTTTGCGTAGTGCGCTAAAGCATACACATTACATGGCGGGGAAGTGCGTGCAAGGTCGCCATGAGGTGAGGAATTGCGGAAGAGGTCGCTCGGAGAAAATTAATGTAATTTCGCTTGTTAATCGAATTTGGAAGGAAACGTCAGAGACCGGTTGTATACCAGGAGCGCAACTCTGCACGCTTCTCAGGCTCGAGCAAAGAGGTTAGCGGTTGTGTATACTGTAGCCAACAAATCCTACACATCGTCAGCTCAGTCGTTAATCATACATGAGCGGCAACAACATTAAATTTATTTGTTGGCCCTTGCGAACAGGTGAAACTGTGCTCATTCATCTGCAAGGTGGGTGCGCAGAATGTGTTTATGCCCCAAAGGGTACAAATGCGATAACGTGATCAGAGAACGAGCACAGTACAGGAGGCAAACAATTACAAATGATCTTTCGCAGTACAAAAAGGTCGCCTGAAATCGCTTTCCGAGTAAGAAGAACAGTGAATGCAATTTAAGCAAATTAACTAAAGTTTTTGGTGTATTCTGTAGCACCTGAAGCCCATTGTGATTTCGCCAGGACTGACAGTACTTCAACGATGTCAAAATCAACGATGATACAGACAGTACAACATTATTCTGCAACATTAGAATATTTTAAATTTAAGCTCTGTGCCTAGCAG
>KN172943.1:7173-26916 GCA_000757755.1 Steinernema glaseri
AAAGCATCTCCGCCATCCGACCTCCAATGTGCGGGCGACCGTCATCAAGAGGTATCTGTGGCCCGGACTGGCCGAAATGGAAACCGGTCACGCGTACCTCAAAGCTGTCGTAATCACGTGAGGGTCGTCTTTCGGGGTGAACTCCCAGAAGTGGAATGTTCCAAAACAAATGCGATCAACAGAAGGTTATGTACTTATTGTGCGATGTGTAAATGGTCCGTTCATGGAATGTGCTTTCAATAAACGTTTTTGTTTGGCAAATTTCGGGATTCTGATGCGTCTCACGCGAATCCGACGCGCGCCATTTAATTTTCAAACATCAAAACGCCAAAGGTCTCCGAAAAATTAGGTTTTCTCCATAAGCCAGGCAGCGTATCGTATGAGCATCTTGCGGTGACGTGGGGTATCATCTCCCACGTAAAAGCACTACTCACTGCCACTTGAGGTTAGCCCTCAAGGACATGAAAATCGGCGTTTAACCGGGTTTGCGGCACCGAGCTTGTTTTCTGAGTTCACCTCGACCAAGGCGGAATTCATCGGCCTTGTTTAGCAGCTTAAAAACAGCCTCGCATCATTGTGTAGAGTCACACACTTTTTCTTGTATGCTGCATATTTTATGAGCAGTAAATCGCATTATGCAGACTTCGCTTTTGGATTTTATTGCACTGTCGTGCGTCTGCCCCTCATGTTATTGCTTCAACGTCACGCTCTATCCAACTCAGAGGCTTCTGCTGGACCGTAGCGCAATTAAGTAATGCGCACAAATGCGGTGGATCTGCGAATTCCGTGTGTATCATGTGAGCAGACGAGAGTCACTTTGTGCAAATTGCTCAGCACCGAATGACGCGGTACACCGTGCTCGCACAATCGCTTAAGCGGCGAGCAATTAGCCGTGAGCGTCCAATAATTAAGTTTAGCCAGGTTCAAATTCGAGTAATAGAGGAGGAGGCGTGGTTGGTAGGGGGAGCGTCGGTTAGCTGATTCCAATTGGAGCCTCCGCGTTACATTAGCCAGGAGGCGGCGCTTCCGACTATATCTCGGACGGCGGTTGAATGCTGATTTATGCCACAGTCGTCGAGCACTTGCACATTCTACCGCAGCCATCGGTTCCTGTGAGGTCGCCTCGTTTCCGAAGTCGTTTGTCCCTTCTGCTAATCAGGTATCATTAAAGACCAGCCACCCTCAGGGCCACCGCAGGTGGTTTAGGGAACCATGCGCCTTCCGTCTTAATTCGGCAAGCGCATATGATTTTAGCAGCTTGTGTTACGTAGCTCACCGTAGCAAGGAAGCAGCTAACCCGTAACCCTCGAATCAACAGAGTTAATTGAGCCTTTGTTGACATCCTTCGTATCCCAGCTTACTCCATTACAAATTCGCCGAGAAGCCGTCCTTTCGCCGACTTCTTGCTATCATCTCCAATTCATAGTCTCGTGCCTACCGAGAACCCAAAATTCTGGCGAACTCCAACAGGAGGAGGGTGGAGAGCAAAAACTGCTTCTCCTGCCACAGTCCTCATTCGCTCTGTAGTCCTCGTTTAAGGAACGTTACTACGTTCCGGGATAGACTCGTAATCTCAGTCATTACGTCGCGCCGTCCTTAAGGCACTTTTCCTCCCACAAGCCCTAGTAGATTTAACCTTGGCGGTCATAAATTTCGTTTTGTTCAAATTACTGGGTCTCGCATTAGATCGGATTTAAAAGAAGTGTACTCCAGCGTCGCGTCACATTGGCCCGTCCCATAAATGCCATTCCAATCGGAACGTTCCCCTCATAATGCACCTTTTCGTTGGTATTTTACGCAATGAGTCCATGTGGCACGCACAAGCGGACGCTTTCAGTCCCTCTCTAATTCGGTTACCGTGTTTTCGGATGTCACCTTGCTCGGCATGTCAAAGCTGAATTAAATCACTGCATCCGGCGCTGCATCTCGGAGCTCATGTCAGAAGGCTTTCAGGGTTCCCACAATGTTTCTTGCATACGGTTTACTTCTGCTCAGCTCAATCTGTCTCCTTGTGAGCAGTTTCACCCTTGAAGACAACATGATGACGTGAGTGCCAATCTCCTAGCGTATACGGTATGTCGTTTCTAGCGAGGAAAAGAGAGCTCCCATGGACAGATCAAGCATGGTCCGATTCGGCCGCTCCCCAATGGACCGCTCCTCCATGGTCAGGTTAGAAACTGCCTTTGATGGATATGTCTATGAATGAGCAATTAAGGTTCGGAAAGAGAGCACCAATGGACCGATCGAGCATGGTTAGGTACGCTCATGTGCCCTGAGATTCGTGTTTTGTGACCAAGCGGTTTTAGGTTTGGCAAGCGAGCTCCTATGGATCGTAGCAGCATGGTCCGATTCGGAAAGCGCGCTCCCATGGACCGTTCGTCGATGGTGCGGTAAGTATTAACTTTTGTCTCTGTCTTTCTCATAAGTTCTTCTTGCAGATTTGGGAAGAGGGCCCCCATGGACCGCTCTTCCATGGTAAGATTCGGCAAGAGAGCGAGCGACGTTTCCACGGAAGAGTGAAGAGAATCCAGACCGTAAGCTACCAGTCACACTCGACCACCACGAGTCACCACCATTTACTTCCTGTCAGCTTACAGTTCGCTCCGTAATTTATAAGCGTCGCTCTTGCATTATCGTCTTACAAAATCTCATTTTTCCTAAATCGCGAGCGCAATTATGAATTTAGAACCGCAATTATGATTTGACAATAAAAGTAATGACACTTGTTATGTTCCGTGGCATCAAAGGCTTCCTCTGTCCTGTCTTAAGAGGGCATCACAGCTTCCTTGTTGTGTCGGTCAGTGTCGATGACATCATGTCTGCAACCTCTATGTATCACAGAATAGTAGGACTGCGAACTATAGAAAATGGGGATGACGCAGAGTCTTCACATAAGTGGAGCCCTGACGTGACGAACAACTAGAAGTTGTGCCGCATATAGATACTCGAAAACAGCCTCAAGCACAACGTCCTTTCAGAGAATAGCAGCCTCTGGAAAAATGAGTCACTGAGGCGATGCGTAGCGCACTTGTGGCTTTCAGATGTTTCGGTCTCGGTGGTATTTCAAGCACTAATGAAACGCTTGCAAACTTATTTGCAAGATGATTAAATAAGGAACAAATGAGCGGAAGCGAATCAAGACCAACCTGACAAGAACCAAATGGCACGCACGTAGTAAATCGTTAAATGAAGGCAGCAAAACTGAATCTCACCACTCTTCCGCAATGCTACATGGTTTGAATTTGAGGGTAAAAACCGTCGAAAGAATCTTATGTACGCAGAGATTTGAGTCCAACCTGATTAAAAAATAAAACGAAATAACCCCAACCGAAATCATTATGTCCTGTATGCAATCTTGTCACTTTCTGTCACCTTTTAAGTTCTACTTCCTTAAATTTTGTTCCGGTGTATTTATATATTTTTTATCAGAGTTTGTCATAAATATGATTCGGGTGGCCATTGTTTGTTCGAACAGTTCTACTATATCATCCACCTTGTGTAAGGTAAGTCAATAAACGTTTTCCACATTCTACTTACCGAACTGTCGGTTATTCAGCAGATTTATGCAGGTATCTAATGGAAAAAAATATCCGTGAAATTATTTCACGTCATTGTCGTTCCGGTTAAAAGAGAAAAAAATGAATTCCTTATCGGAGTCGAACTCGCGATGCCCGCTGGAAATTATTGTTTGCAGTAAAAATATACATACACGCGTAGAAAATTGTCCTCCGATGTTCTTTTACTTCACTAATATTCAGGGTGTCCTCGATATGTCGTCATTGGATGCGAACCTGCGCTGTCTGTGTGGCGTTCTGGCACGTTGGCACTGACGTGAGCCATGTGTGCATCTGATCTTTGATCATCGGTGGCAGTATTACGGCTGTCACGAACTGTCACTGTCGCTGTGGGACCACATAGAATCATCGGACAGTGTATTGCTATTCATTTTCATCTAGATTTTCATCACAGGTAAATCACCAGCCGCGGATTATTTCACGAAGAAAAGGCGAAAGACATATTTGCGGCTACTACTTTTCGTAGTGGATAATCCATTGCAAGCACAGTGATCAAGTGTATAGCTAAAGTAAGGATGGTCAAGATATGACCATAGAACCTACGATGTTTGTGTTATCTAGATCAGGATTGTTTGACACCGACATAGGAAAACTTTGCTAATCTCACCCGGTTGTTGGAACTATGAATAGCCGAAGACTAAGTAACTGTCCACTTAGCCGGTTTATACAAAAATAGCCTTTAAAACAGTAACTGACGATGCATTACAGAAAAGGTAGTACAACCGCTACACGCTATGTTTTAATCTTTGACGCTTTTCGGTGTTTTGATCTAAAATAGTACTTGAATAGATTTATCGTCAGCAAATCGAGCTTTGGAGTATTACAAGAAATAGTACATGGACGTGATCGTTTAAAAAAAGGGCGTCGGTGGTTCTAGAAAACAATTAAACTTTTCCGCTCGAAAAACTATTTTCATCACGGAGGATTCGGAAGGCATCACAGAAAGCGCTGTGCATGTGTCATATGCACTGTCCCCTACTGTCACTTGCAGACAAACGATTCAGAAGAAAACAGCTCTTCTGCGGTGGGTGTGTTTTGTGACTCCTTATAAACGTGGGCATACGGATTAGCCTCATTCTTGTTCTCAGAGCTGTTCTTACTAGTAGCAATGAGGAATCTGTTCTGCAGACTTCTCCTTATCTCAACACTCATCGTACTGATCGGATCCGTTTCTGTCAGGTAATCTTAAAATTTGAGGATAAATTAGCAATGATTTGGATTTTTTACTTTTAACACCCTGAACTCATTGTTGAGAACAGATAATTCGTTTCTATCGCACAATGTTTAGATTGCGTGCTGACAAGAAGGCAATGAGAAACTCACTCGTGCGCTTTGGAAAACGAAGCGCTGAAAACGACCTGGTACCTGCTGTCGACGATTTCGCCGACGTGTACGAGCACAGAAATCCGTTTCTCTTCTCCGTTTACGTAAACCGCCCTCCGTTCATTCTGGAGCCATTCTAGATGTTTCTGTCAAGAACATGTGGTGTTATCGTCCCTAATACAACAAATAACTTATTGCAAAGACCTCCAGCATGAATACAGACTTGTCTTCTGTTGTGTTCTCCTGTTGCACTCTGAAATAAAGGCCACCTTCTTGAAGGTTAAAACAGTTGGCAGGGACAACTGTGGATGCGATTGACTGGAATCAGTTGAAATTCATCTTTCATTGTGACTACGCTTACTCACACATGTTCTCGCAACAATTTCCTCTCCGCCCGTGCTTTGTACCTTTCTTTACACCAGTCAAAAGAGAGTACACCCACGGCACTGTTTTGTTTCGGTGTTTTGCTTCAGCAGAAGCTACATTATAGAAGGCAAAACAGCTTGAGAGGGTGCAAAGGTGGGCGTCAAAACATTTTGTAGGAAAATTGGTTATCCATATTAAGTAGATATTTATCAAGTACATATAAGTTACATTGCGTATCTAGGGAACGCCAAACTTCTACACCGTTATACGTATTTCTACAACACCTCCAAACTTCGCTGAACTGGTCTTTCACGATTTTTTAAAGAAACGTCTTTCATTTCGACTTCACGAGAGGTTTAGCATGTTTAAGTTCAGTAAATTGTTTAATACGCACCGTCTTGTCTCGAAAATGTGTGTTTTACTTTTACCTCCGTTGCTTTCACCGGTCTTTCACATTCTTGTATGACGGACACGGGACATGGTGTAATCCTATGTCTCTAGTTCGAACAATAGGCTGATCGTTTTAAAATTTCTCTCACTACATAGAATGCTCGTGGATAACGGAGGAGATGTGGAAAATTCAAGATGAGCTGGGACGAACAAAAAAAACAAAATGGACACAGAACGTCGTATTCGCTGTCGAGATTGGAAACATCAGGTGTTCAACGTTTTGTCTGGAGAGTTCCGACGAGACTACCATTTTTTTATATTTTATTATTGAAAATCCCATCGGTGCACCTATTTTAGGCCTGCCACTATATATAGTGTATAGCGCATTGAAAGCAAAAGCCCATAGGAGTGTTTACACGATTTTCACACGCTGTTTCATAATTCATGCGAGTTCATTTCCGGCTTTCAAATGGACATAATTGTCTTGGAAACCCGCTATGTTGACCCCTTGACAATAAAAATTATTGCTCAAAGTTTGCTCGAGGAGCAATGATCGCAGAAGTGCAAAGTACTAAGCATCCATTTTCAAAAAAAGAGTGCCCGGTTTAAGACAAATGACCGTCCGAAAGACGGAATCATTGTTACTGGAAGGTGTTTCGAAAGATTCTCTATTTATTTAAAGCGTGCTTATTCATCCTTTCAACAATGTTTTTCCTTCTTTGAGATTCCCATGAGCGAGACGAACCACAGATCCAGCGCCGTGTCCAACAATACGCCGATCACGAGACTCACACGAGCACTCTAGCTCACCAAAGATCGGGGTTATTCCCATTTGTTGGTCGCACGCCATTACATCGGGCCGTTCGACATCGGCGCCTGTCTGTGCCTGACCCTGCCGATCGGACCGTTTTCGTCAGTCCGTAGACCGTCCGATTCCGTTGGTCTTCGCCCTAATCCTCCTAGGCCCTGTTGCCGACCCGCGCATTTTGTGTCATTCGCCATCACATGACCGGCGGCCGGGCTGTCCGCTTCGAATCGATTGTCCGCCCGCTGCGCTGACGGCGTTATGACGCCGGGATGGAGGTCCGCTTTCTTGTCATGTCCCTTATTAGACATGACCACTGGTTCTTTGGCCGGCCAATGAGCAGTCCGCGCCCATTTCAGCCTCCACTTACTTTTACGAACAGCAAACACGTGGTGTGCAGCGCGCATTGTGTCTAAGTAGCCGGGGTCTACTTGACTCGACCCACGGAAAGTCAGGCTGATGCAACGTTTTTCGATCAGAAGGTTCACTTTATAGCGCAGGCTGACTGTCGCGCCCGGTGAGCACGCCGCAGACGTGTCAGTCAGCTGTCACATGACCGAACGACCATATCTCGTGCGCGTTCCCGTGTTTGGCGCCGCTTAAACGCCGTTTTCCTGCACGTGCGACGTCTGTGAAGTGATGAGGCAATCGTCTAACGATTCGCCGATGCACGTTCTCCTCCCCCTTCGCGCTTTTTTCTGCAATTCTTTTGTGCGAAATTATCAGATTCATGATAGCCCTCCTACCGTACCACTTACCCCTGAGCTATAGGTGGTGCCCATTTAAGCGGACAGGACCGCAGTTAAACGTGCTTGTCGCGTTGAGGGTAACTTCCCCAGGCAGGTCTTTGTTTACGCGCGCGCTCCAATACATATGGCAAGTGGTGCTGTACACACAACCACCATCTGTAACACAGCTGATTTGGAATCGATAGCGGGTGCTATTTGGCTAGTATTCCCTTACACAAAGGCGTTCCTATCAACATCTGTTACTGTTATGAAACATAAATCCGACTCCTTTCATTGCAATCCTTTGAACGTTGTTTAACTTTGTTTACATGTTTTCGCGAGACGCCTTCTTTCAATCTACGCACCACGTTATCCAACTGGCACCATCGCGTTTGTCAACATGGAGTCGATGTTTTCGCGTTTACCAGCAAACGACGATTCCTTCTGCGTGACACTTACTTTTAGTCTATACTCAAAGTCTTTCAGAGCGGACGCGCATCATGTCCTTTTTCGATAACGGGCGCCATCCGGCAATGTTCGATGCCAAGAAAAGGCTAGGAAATGTCACCGAACGCATTCAGGACGAATTGGAAAGTGTTCCAGGTCAGTTTTAACTTTGTTTATTGTTTGTGAATGCGTTCGATTCCTCTTTTTTGCCTTGTGTAACACGCCGTTGTTCTAGAATAACGGTACCCAATGTCAACATCCAGTCAACAGCCAACACTTTGTAGCGACTAAATACAATCTTTTCAGAGTCTTGGGTTGAATTAGCGCCCAGCCGCGCGAGTCTCTGCAGCAGCATCGAAGCGGTGATTATTGACAGAGATTCAGATCCCGGCATGTCCAAGGACTCGCGCCTCAGGTAACACCGTGTTTTCTCTACGTAGCTTACGCAATACGTAATTTAGCCCCGTGAGCGTTCAAAGTCCCCACGTTGAGTTCGCCAATCTGGAGCAAGTGAAATATCGCCTCGTAAAGGACATGCTCCCTCCAGGACGGAACGCCGACTGGATCTGGGACTGGTCGAGTAGACCCGAGGCCCCTCCATCCAAGTATGTTTAGCGTACCCTGCCATGCCGCCCACACAGTGGCTTGAAGGAGTGCTCGCCACCGAGGGGCTATGGGTTCAACTCTCACAACGCCTCCGAACAGCCCGGCTCCGGAACTCTGTGACTACGATTACTCACCCAAAGTAGCCGCCAAACGGAGCTTCTTCCGCTTCAACGTCATCCTCAGTCTTGTTGTCTCGAACCTCTTCACTCTGTTCGTTGGAGTTTCCCTCGGGTATGTACGGCTCAGCATTGCAAAGATAAATCATGGGTCTTCCAGATTCTACTTCTGCAGACGTGCCACCTTCTACAAGCAGTTGTAAACAAGGAACCACCGAGCTCGCCACATGTTTTCGACGATTATGTATATATTGTATATAAGCAACACATGTTTTATATTTAAACTGGAAGACATTGCTACCGGCCCGGCGTTACCGTAATGACAATCTTCCGATGTAACTAAACAATCTTTGGCAACATTTCACCGCGTCCCCAAGGTTATTCTCTAATCTCCGCGAACCCAGTTGTGTATATGAGATGGGTCATGTTATGTTTTTATGAACTAACAACAATAAACACAATTTCGATCCATTAGTTCCCTATCCAGTTTCATAATGTATCAAACTGATCCGCGTATTAGTACATCACAATAAGATCTCCATCTACTCACACATAAGCTACAGAGCCAATTACAATCCCTTGTTAAAGTAGACCTTCTCTACGCCCATTCTCTTGAACTTGTCGTAATTTTCGGGCTCAAAGTACCGTAGTGTTGCTACATCGATGGAACTAAACATAAATTATAAGCAAAAGAAGAATGGAGAAAAAGCATACTTCTTCTGGGGGAAAAGTCCACAGCCAACTGGTACCATTGAGCCGAACCTAGAACATTCGA
Organism: Steinernema glaseri; assembly: GCA_000757755.1. Classification (NCBI taxonomy): domain Eukaryota; kingdom Metazoa; phylum Nematoda; class Chromadorea; order Rhabditida; family Steinernematidae; genus Steinernema; species Steinernema glaseri. The sequence goes on from KN172943.1 coordinate 16,305, forward strand.
AGGGTTGAATCAGACGATCATATGACAACATACAGAACGAAGACGAGGGCGAGTTGCACAGGTATATTCAAATACTTCAAATTGTTCTTGAACCATACAGACCGACGGGCGACGGCATCCACGATCAATGGAGTTAAGACTGAAATAAAATACTGAATGATGATCCGTTCCCAGCCAACTCCCAACTGTCAAGGCTTGTAAGGACGCCAGAATGTGATCGATTTTATGAATAGCGTATAAACTTACACATGCTAGGAATTGCAATGACATTGCGAGAGAATGCCACCAAAGAAACAGCTTTCACAGCAGCAGTCTATAAAATCGCCAATCAACATATTGAACGACTCTGAGCACATACCTGCGATCGACCAACTTCATTTCCGAACTCATCCGTAACCAACAGACCATTCTTAATCTCACTAAAGTAAACCCACGTAAATCTAGCTTCAGATAATCAAACTTGCTTTTGCCGCATCAGCGGTATGTTGATGAAGTTGGCAACACAGACGGCAGCCAAGGGCACCAGTCGTTGGATTGTCACGCTGGCAGCTTTCTAAAATGCTGCATGTGTTGAATTCATACAACAGACTTCACATTACCTTGGCGAGATAGTTCTTCAAGCCTAGCGCTACAGTGAGCGCCCCGGTAACTGCAGAGCTATAGGCGACAAGAAGATCTCTAAACTCAACGAATTAGAAGGTAAAAGCCGATAGAAATTTACTTCGTGGTTAAGTCACTTTTCGCGTTTCTGTTCGTGTAGTTCACTAGTGCGTTGAACGACTGGTTCGACCATTGCCAGAATAAAACTCCTGGAACAGACCTAAATGCATTCTGATGAGATGGCCGATAATTGCACGTTCCCCTACCGGTAGAAAATCATCATGCCCCCACAGAGGGCTGTACTGCCGTATACATTAGCACACATTCGTCCAGCAACATTCTGCAAATCTCCTGTATCTGGGTGGAAGGCCGAACCAAAGTATTTCTGAGCGCGGTAAAGGTCGGACAGTGTGGTACCAGCGGGTTCCTGGTGATTCCTGTGACCATCTGTTCGAGATACCGTACTATGAATCTATACCTGTAGAGATCAAGCAGTTTCTTGGCTCCCAGGAGCTTCTCTTTGGGTACAAAAACTACTGTAGGATCTGTAACCGAAGCAAAATGCCTAAATCGACCGTAAAACGTTGACTGGTCCCACCGCGGAGAATCCACATCTAGCCTCTGCTCTCCGGCCATGATCCGGAGCTCCTTCTCGCCTTCTGCGAGAGCAGGGTCCAAATGGGCCCTAGAAGCAGAAACTAAACCGAGCGCCCTCAGAGCATAAGAAAGATTTGGCAAGGATGAAAGAAGAACGGTGGCTAAGTAAGCAGTGTAAAGTCCGCGCACTCGTGAGAGAGTGGCGCACATGAGAGAAGAAAGGAAGCAGCACAGAGTACAGAGGCCATAGATCAAACACGTGGAGGCGATCAGCGTAACGGGAAAGAACCAACAAGAACGTACCTTTCATCGTGCCGTGTTCCGACAATTACAGACATTTTGCTCAGATTCAATTCGGCCCTCGCTTCCTCGACACAGAATAGATCTCGGTTACCCTTCGCTTGATATTCCTGAAAGCAATCCAGTTGACTAATTAACGCCTACAAATCAGGCGATCGCGTGAACAACTCAAAACATTCGATGCTCAATTTCTATACGCCAACTAAAGAAGAGATGGGGGCGCAAAAAATGATAACCACCCCGCGAATAGCAAACAAACTCCCGTTCAAACAGCGTCCGCACATGCGCCGAGAACCCACTGCAATAGGACGAGCAGAGGAAGAGACAAAATGGGACCCTCTCTTTATAAGAGCGCGCTGTAGGAGGCCATAAAGACTACTGTAGTTCAAGAACTTTCTACCCCAGGAGGTGGGAAAACCCTTTCGCTCATCCCTCTCCAATGCCGCATACAGGTCGCTATCGCGTCGAACTTATCGCACCGCACTTGATATTCCGTCAGCGTCTTCCTATGGAAAGTGGCGCCTTCGACCGTACCCCCGACAGAAACTGATTCGGCCTCACGTCATTCGTCTCGGGAGTTTGTGTATGTCGTGCTGATGACATGCTGTCGCTCCTACCGACACTGATGGAAGATATCGCATGCTGGGAAACCGATGGTGTTTCCTATTTCATCACAAAGCTGACCGAGATGGGTAGAGATGTATTATGCACCAAATCACAATACAAGAACCACGGAGCATGATAAATAAATAGTTGCAGTATCAACGTTGAAGTACGAGCAGTGAAGTGAGCACGCCAAACAACGTATCGGTAATGGCACCAGCAGGAATTTCACGTAAAAAGGCGATACCTGGTTTTCCAGAATTGCAATATATACACACCGTTACTTTACAGCGGGGACACTGGCGATGGTCCCTGATTTGGAAGGTACAACGTAAGCGGAAGTAATAGAATATAAATCACAATGAAAGTATCTTGGATGAAGCGCGTGGGAAGCGGTTACGGCGACAACTTCACGTTCCGATTAAACGGAACGACGTAGGTTGCGGGGAAGAGGCCGGTCCGATTGTTCAAGGTACCTTCCCACCAGTTTTCGTCCGAACGATTTGTCACTGGAATCGATGATCAAATTTAGGGAAGATATAATCTCTGGCCTGTTCATAGGGATAAGTTCTGCGAAATCGAAATCCATGTTAGGCATCTTTAGCTCAGGAGAAATAAAATTGGAAGGTAAATTTGCAGAAATGCGTATGGGCTGTCCTTATCGACGAACGATTGATCACCTGTTATTATCTCTCCTCGCTTAAACGCCAGTTCTCCTTCTTCCTGAGGCTTGAAATCGAACATTGCTTGTACCAGCGGGGTTTGATTTGCTGTCTCGGCGTCCATATTTTGCAGCAGAATGGTGTGAGTTCTCGAAACCGACGCCGATCTGTACAAATCAGGGATGGACCAAAGCTTTTAAGTGTCATTGTACCTGTGATAGTCAATCAACTCATTCAAGCTGTTGAACTTAACCTGCCAGAGGTAATATTTTCCGGAGCCTTTGTCGCGTAATACTTTGAAGTGTTGAACCGAGTCTTGATACCTACAGGGCCAGTGATTATACGTGTCCTTTTTGGCTGTAGTGGTTACTCACCGAACAGAGAGGCTGAAATCGGAAGGTGCTGACTCAGACATTCGAGCAAGGAATGCCCCGTCCTTGTTATGACTGCGTAGGAGGAGCGCTTCCGCGTCACATCGTCGGATTTTACCCATCCACCTTAATAAGATGTTTACTTTGCGCATAAGGAAATTGATATACCAGGAGTGATCTCGAAGGGTAATGTAGTTACTTGGGACAAATCCCTCCTGGCCGTCAATTTCAGCCTTATACCAATGGGGATCTTCGTCCTTGTTTAAGATCTAAACGGTAAAGGTTCTCAAGTGAAGGTACTTGTTCGCGCTTTTCCTCAAGTGTGAATTGTGGATTTTTTATATTAACTTACTTTGAGTACTTGGCCCTTCTTGAAGCTTAGTTCGTCTCGTACTGTAGCGACGAAATCGTGGTCAGCTACGGCTTCCATCGCAAAGCGGGAGACGAATCAAGAAGGAGAAAGCAAGGTCGCCTCTCTGTAAACCGTTAATTGAATCAGGTTTCTCATGTCGTATAAGATGCATGAGTCATGCAACATTCAACTAAGGACGCATAGGGGAATGTGTTCTTTGACGGGATGAAACTGGGGCATTTTAGCGCGATCAGGCCTATTATATTGAGTATTGCATTAGCTAATAACGGATCGAAGAAAGCAGCCAAGTAACGAATGACAAATACGGCCAGTCTGTAAACGATAAAACGATCGTCGAGAAGGAACGATATGCCGATGCGATTGTCCTCCGCAAGCACTGTCGCACCGCACGCAAGCGACTCGCGCGGCTGGTCGTCGTGGGATCTTGTTTGGTGAATTTCAGAGGTTCGTACGAGTGACTGTTTCTTGTGCTCAAAACGGACGTTACACAGCGGTAACATGTTTATGACTGTGCTTATTTACGTCTGTTACTGTACATACTCTCTTAGCAAACAGCAAATCTTCATTTTTATGCTGCGGGTTTCCATTCATAGTATTCCCTACTAGATCGAATGCGGTTGTCTGTCACATACGATTCCCTAGTAGTCTTCGAAAACGGCTCTTCTATCGTACCCTTTGACCGCTATACATGATATAGTTTTATTCCTGGATTTCAGGTGATATTTTTATGTTTCGATCGGTAACGCGAATTACTGCTACGTTAAAAACCCTCACTCAACTCAAGATGATGCATGTAAAGCCGATCGGAGCGCTGGAAGACAACTATATGTACCTTGTCACAGACAAGAAGACCGGCAAGGCTGCAGTCGTCGACCCCGTTGATGTGGATAAGGTTTTCCCATGGAATATTCTTTACGCTAACACACACGTTCTCTTTTTAGGCATTGGAAGCGGCGAAAAGCGAGTGTGTTGATCTCGTTGCCGCTCTCATCACCCATCATCACTGGGACCACGCAGGAGGCACAAAAAAACTGGCTGAAGTCATGGGAGCCAATTTTCCTATTTATGGTTTCGATGATGGCCGCATCGAAGCACTGAATAATCCATCAACAGATCAACTAAATTTTAAGGTATTTATCTTGTTCTGTGCAACGTTTAACAGTTGATCAAGGTTGGAGGGCTAGATGTAACGAGCCTTCACACCCCATGTCATACAACCGGTCACATTTGCTATTATGTTCGTGACGAAAACCAGAAAGCAGTCTTTACTGGGGACACGCTGTTTATTGCGGGCTGCGGACGATTCTTCGAAGGTTCCGCCGATGACATGAACCATGCTCTCAACGTCGTTCTTTCTGCATTGCCAGATGAAACGGTATTTATGCGTTTTTCTTGTATATGCTTTATCAATTTCTTTAGAAAGTGTACTGTGGTCATGAATACACTGTTTCCAACTTGCTGTTCGCCAAGTCTGTTGAGAGTGGTAATCAAGACATTGATGCAAAGTTGAAGTGGGCAAAAGAGCGTTCAGCTGAGAAGAAGCCAACTGTACCCTCAACTATTGGAGAAGAGAAGCGATTCAATCCGTTCATGCGGGTCTCGTGAGTAAAATACCGTTAGTTAGGTTACGTATAGCGTATTGTTTTAGAAAGCCATCGGTTTTAGAACCTTTGAAGGTAGATGACCCCGTTAAGGCTATGAAGAAGCTCCGCGAGATGAAGAATTCCTTCAAAGCAAGTATTTAATTGATATCAACTGGATATTATTTGCTTTGTCGCTTAAACGCAACCTGTGGGGAAGGCCTCTTACGCAGGCTTACAAGCCTCCTATATAGTCATGCTATTCCATGTTTCTACTTCAGGATTTGCAAATTGTTTTATTATTACAACAGCATTGTATATTAAAACAACGATTCACAAAGATTTATCCTGTGGTTTGCGGAGTCGCAGCACCCATTGCATATCGCTGGCGACCACATAATTGCGACCAGCGTGGAGAGCGACGAACTGCATGTCTTCGAAGAGACATGTCAGGTAGGCTTCGGCGGCTTCTTGAAGTGCGAGAAGGGCCTTCAGCTGTATGCGCAAATCTTCACGGCCGCGCTGTTTGACCAGAATTTCGCGGACGACGCGGCTGAACGCGGCTCGAGGGATGAGCGCGGTTGTTGTGCGCTGGTACTTCCGGATTTCTTGCAGAGCTCGCGAAACTGCAAATGTCCAATTAAGATAAGGATAGCATATTTCGACGCTTACCAGCTTCCGCGGCATTTTTCTTGGTTCCTCGTTTGGACGGTGTTTTCTTACAACGTACCATTTTTGTCTGAAAATGAAGATAAATACATAAGGTAATTGAGAAAGCAATCTTTGTTTAAAAAAGTTAGAGCACGACGATCGCGGATTTAACTTGTAGAGAGACAAATGAAACGGGTGCAACCGTTCATACCATGGCACCACACGAAAACTGATTGTAATGACAATCACAAAGAGACATCGTCTTCGTCTAGACGAATATACATGTCTAGACATCGTCTCTGTCCATATAGACAAATATCTACTACCGTAATTGTCTAGACGAACTTTGCCTGTCTTTCAAACACCTTGGGCTCTTGCTACGTCTTTTCTTTGATATAGTTTTGGCTCCGACAACGATTTACCTTTCAAAACCGTATTGCGTTAGCTTTATCGAGCATGGTGGGATGGCCACCCGGGACGGGCGCTGTGGTTCGTATCGCGTTGAACAGTAGTAACAGTTGTTTTCAGGTTTCTGTCTTACTTTCTGTTACTCACTAAGGAAGGTCGCCTTCAAAATGTCTGCAACGGAACAGATGGCGGCCATGCTCAACGAGCTAATGGGGCCGAAGCGTAACGCAGAAATAGGATCAAACACAACGGTGAGCTTCCAGGATCCAGAAGTTTGCAAATTCTTCCTAGCGGCCTACTGTCCGCATGAAATGTTTGTCAACACAAAAGCTGATCTCGGTGAGTCTCTCCAGAATCAAAAAATGCATCCTTACTGCCTTCTCTCCTTACAGGTCCCTGCACTTTATTACACGACGAAGGCCTGCGTAAGACGTATCGTGAGAGCTCTAGATTCGAGAGGCTCGGTTACGAAAAACAATTCCTCCAGTTTATATCTCGTCTTCATGACGACATGCAAAGAAAAATTGGAAGGAACCGCGAAAGACTACAACTGACCCAATCTGCAACATCGGTATAAGTTTTTTTTTACACTACTTCTGAAATATGTCTGTCCTTTTCAGCCTGTCGATGAGGGAGTCAAAGCAAAACTTCAACAACAGATCAACGACCTCGATGATAAAATTAACGGCTTAATGCAAGAAGCCAACGACGTCGGTGAGACTGGTGAGATTGAACGGGCACAGGAAATTGTAGCTGAAGCAGAACAGCTTAAAAATGAACGCGAAAGTTTAAAGAGGGTAAGTCGACTTGCGCGTTGATCTTGCTGGACGATCCTGTGTATATATAGAGTATGATAGTTGGATTACCATCGGGCGAAAACTCCGGAAGCAAGCCAATGGAAGTGTGCGACGTCTGCGGTTGTTTCTTAATAATTGGAGACGTACAGCAGAGAATCGACGAACACTTCACAGGCAAACAGCACGTCGGTTTTGCTAAACTAGCTGGAACGATCGAAGAGATGAAAGCCCGAATGAAGCATATTGAAGAACAAGAAAGGAAGCACGCTGAGGAAAGACGGAAGCGGGATAGGTATCACCACTTTCATAACACACAGGTTCACATTTTTGTTTAGGGAGCGTGATCGTGACCGACGTAGAGACCGCGAAGAGGATCATCACCGCAGGCGGTAGAACTTACCCTTCCAATAGAACAATTGTAAAAGACTAATTTCAGTTCACGCTCGCGTAGCCGAGACCGCAGTCGTAGAAGCGGGCACCGAGATAGGCGCTCCCGTTCACGTTCTCCATCCTATAGACGCCATCGCAATGATCGAAATGAACGCGACTCTGCTCGTCACCGTTCTCGTTATTAATCTGAAAGGTACTACTCAAATAAACAGTATCTGTCTTATTATGTTTTGTCAAATTTGTAACTTTTGAGTATGTATTCGAGATTTCGCTCTCCTTTTAATTACTCTTCTACTAATGTAAGAAGGCCAATCACTAGAACCTCGATCTTTCGTAATTCCTGACAAATTCTGAAATTATACCTCTTGAACTTTAGAGATGCATGCATGTTTTAGTTAATGCAGTGGGTGGCTGCAGATTAGCCGAATGAATTGATTAGCCGAAGGTCTGAAGAGATGTGCCGCTCTGACGTATTCTTCTTTGCAACAGCAAGGTATAATTTGCATATGGGATAACGAAATGATTCTTTGTCTTTTGATGTGCGTTTCGTTCATAACTTCTGTATGAGTTGTCATTCATTCTCTTCATCCTCATCACTGCAAAGAGTTTGTTGACTTCCAATGAGGCGACGGATCCCCGATTTGTAAGGTATTCCTCAAGAATTCGTTGACTACATATTGCAAGATTCCGTCGTAACTGTGTTTTAGTTTGAACAAATTGCCGCACAGAGTCATGACCCACCTCTTTATACAGGTGCCCTTAATTTGTTCTAGGAATCTTCAAGATTCCCATCTGGTAACCAAGTCCCATTTCAGAGCGTTCACGCTTTTCGCTTCAGTCACACGGAGCAGTAACGATCACTGGAACATTTATCTGGTAATTTCATTGATTTCCGTAAAATACGGTCTGCATCATACTCAATAAATCGCCGTTAATCGATCAATTATTTACCCCTTGATACATCAAAGGTTTTCTCAGCTGGGTCGGTAGCGTGCGAGGAACTAAAATAGAGGAAATTTGAAACGCAACGATATAGAGGCAATACCTCATCGAACAATGTCCAATTGAGAGCCGACATCAATGTGCGACGAGTAGCTCTCAAAGCAAAACCTTTGAGAAAGCCATGCAATCCTAGTTCCTGAAATATAGTGATACGATTATGCGAGAGGATCACGAGTATAAGGTACCTGCCACAGCATCACCGTTGCTTGGTAGCTTCCACGATATTTCGCAGGATACAGTTGTACGTGGGTTTTCACGACATCGAAAGGATGAGTGACGACACAGGCAACAATACCGCTACTTACTCCACTCGCAAATCGGACGAAAGGTCCTACTTGCAAGACTAAACACTAATTATGTTCTGTCACAGTCGAAGCTAACTTACAGTCATCTGCTACACTCAGATGCATTCGGTACAACATAAGATATATACCCGAGAACGGAGCATCACGAAAAATTGTTGGCAGTGTTCCTCTCCACAAACCTGAATGTGCATGTTCAGATAAGAGGAAACGCCTATATGGAAACCAACCTCGTATTCCATACGTCGAAACTACGTTTCTTACAGAATCTATGAGATTTTTATCTCTGTATACTGAACTCTAAATTCCAGGTTAACACAAATGCATGCAATCGTCCATACCTCAAAACGAGTTTTAACAACAGTTGCCGGTAACAGCACAATTGTTGCTGCAGCTCGCGAGAAGAATCCAAGACCAAAATACGCCGTGTTTGACTTCTCCACATGAAACCATTTCTTCCCGCCTTCCATGCATCCAAAGTAAACGGCGACACCCGGAATGATACGTACCAAGGACTAAATAGCAGCATGCAGTTAACAGTAAGTCGGAAAAGCATACTGGACTTAATCCTCTCCACAAATCGGCGACGCCATGCTTGGACGTAAGATCATACAAGCTTCTCCGCAGCGAACAAGATTTTGCATCCTGCTGAACGATCGTTTTCAGTCGATCCAGTGGTTGCAGGATAATAGCTCTGAAGTGAATAGAACAAAATAAACGCAGAAGGAATGGAAGAGAACTCACGACAACGCAGCGGACGCCGAACCAAAAATAACGGCATCGACTATTCTCGATGTACTGCTCCTCTGTACTGCGTTTTTAGCAACGGATCCCCCGGCGGAGGATCCCATGTTCATCTAAAAATGATCCCATACGGAAAAGGCAGGCGTGAGGCGCGAACAAATCGTAAAAGCAGGAAAAACAGGAGTGACAAAAAAATAAAAGTACGTGCAATGCAATCGTGCAGTCAAACCCATACTTTTGAGAAACGAAATACTGGCAGAAACGTCTCTTCTCCACAATGAACATATTTAGCCAGTGAAGACCGATCACGTTTGGCGACAAACGTTCACAGTCTGCCGCCAAAACTCATCTTCGTCGCTTTCTCCCTGGAAAACTCTTACACGTACACTCTCAACGTTAAAAAGCACAGGTTGTCGCAAAATTATTACATGCTGTGCAAACGGCGCACGTGGTCTTATGGTGTTCACTTGCACGCAAACGTGCTATGCGTTTGGCTAGAGATTAAGGATCGTTTTCTGCACAAAGTTTCGAGAAACTCTGAACCCATCCGGTTTTGAAAAGTATGGATGGCGAGGAGGGGCTTTCAGCATCACCCCATGCACAAAAATCTAGCGCTGAATTTCTTCGGCTTATTCGTTCTGGGCGCTGGAAGTGATGGCGGCGCTCTACTTCTCGCCTTTTCGGATCCTGTCTATTCCTAACCGACGAGGTGGTTTAACCATGTAATGGTTAGCAAATTTGTGCTTACATTCCGTCTTATCACTGTTTAGAGAATGCCAGCCCATGGAAACGACATCCAAAGGCATTACTCGGCCCATATCCAAAAAAATCTCCCTCGCACTTTAAAACCTGAATGTCGGAATGATCACCGGAACCATACTGCTGTTGTTGCTCCTTTCATGAATTTACGTGTATGCATCTCATTTGCAGCATAGGGTTTCCGTCTTCTTCCGAATATGTCGTCTGCATTCTAGAAAATCTTGACCTTCTGAAATGTCGATCGCCAGAAACCGGCTGATCACCTTTGGCATAACTTCATTCCTACGTCGCAACTTGTACATAGGATATCCTACTAAAAGTGATCGTCTGCATGTCCTTGACAATGTGGTAGATTGTGACATACGATTGTGTGATGATCAATGATCATTTCCAACACGAAGCAAACTCTAATTTTGGGTCATTCTTGTTTTCATTGGGCTGTGTCTCACCTTTTAACTTCTGCTCTTCGATGA
>KN172943.1:48550-58825 GCA_000757755.1 Steinernema glaseri
GCACGATCATCTCTCGGAACACAGCGAAAAAAGAACCTTTGCCACCTCCTTCTTGGGAGTGGTGGTGGTCGTGGTGGCAGCCGTGGTGGTTTCGGCGCTCTTCTCGGCATTGTCACTCGCACGGAGGTCGTCGTAGATCTGCTTGTACAAGTTTATGAGCTTCTCGTTGTTTCCACTTTCTCCGATCTTCAGCAGCTCCTCGCTCGAGATCTCAGGGGTGTTCTCACGGCGGTACTCTCTCCAGAATTCCACTAAAACATCAGTCATAACGAAGTTTTCGACGTTTTTCTTCACCTGCGATGGGACGCACTTGCTTTTCGAGATCCGGAAAGTCGCGCAACATGGCCAAAGTGCCGTTGATGCGCAGGTCGATGTAGCGCAGACGGTAGAGCAGGATGTCCTTGAACGTCTCCGCTTCGTCCTGGTCGCTGCGAAGCAGATGGCGGTATCTGTTCAACATGTGGGTACGGTCCTTCTCCTCCGCTCGGATATACGCCTTGAGCGTCTTGAGCACGTTGTGCTTATTCGGCTTTCCGACCTGCAGGGCCAAAGCCGATCGGTAATCGTGAGTGGCCTTAAGATATCCATGGTGACTCTGGAAAAATGGGATACTAGGGTACCTGACGCTTCTTCTCGTTAAGAGAGGCCTGAACGCGCTCCTCATGGACGTCTTCGATCTGCTTTCGCTGTTCACGGTTCTCCTCCTCGAGCGAGGCAACAGTCTTCCGGAAGCGAGCGACCATCTCCGCCTTGAACTTCTCCGCTCCCTTGGCATCGCTCACCTTCATCTTCTTGTAGCGTTCCATGAGCGCCGTCCACTCATTGATGACCTTGGCCACCTTGGCGCGGTGCTTCTTGTCGAGGCGCTTCTGCGCCTCACGGAACTTGTCATGCTCGTTTTCCAGGTCAATTTCCTTGAAGTATGCATCCTGCATCAGGGACTGGTCCACAGAGTCTAAATCTCTGTTTTAATGCGTTCCTGTGCGTCCCTGGCTTACCGTGGTCGTCATCATACTCCTCGTAGTCATCCTCGTCTTCATCGTCATCTTCATCGTCATCATCCTCGTCGTCGTCGGCAATGCTCTTTACCGGCGTCTTGGATGACGTAACGATGTTTTCCTTCACGTCCTTAGGCTCTATATGTGCGTGGTGGCACTAGTGCTTCACAGAAATCACTCACTGGTGGTGTCGTCGCCTGGGCAGCAGACGAACTCCACGCCGCGGAACATGTCGAGGCCGCAGGGCTCCAGCATGGCGAACGATTGCACTTTCATGGGCTTGGGTTCACTCTTCTTGACGCACTCGTCTTTGGCGACACCTTGCCAGTGACCGTAGTCCTTGCAGAAACTACGTCCATTCACATGCCCGAAGCGGCAACCGTGGGAGACTTGGAGAGCTTCCGACCGGAATTCTCCGACTAATTTGAGGAGTTGTCAACTTTTCCAAGACTTGAATGAGCTTACCGACGCATCGGAAAGGCCTGACGGTGTGCGTGAACTTGCACGACTTGCCGTCCTCCTTGCACCACTTCTCGATGGTCATGTCGTGCGAGTACTCGACAATGTTGGTGATGTTCTGACCGGGGTAGACCTATGAGCGCGACACTAATCTTTGAACCGTAAGAGGTATACGGTACCTTTCGACAGTACTTCAGAATGTCGAGCTTTCCGGTCAGACAAGTGGCATATCTGTCAGCGTCCGTTGTCCACGCTCCGTCGACGTCCTGATACTGGTTACGGTAGCCGCAGTTGAATGCGACCAAGTGGACGAACTTTGCGTGTTCGCGGCCGGCATTCTCGTCGCTGTCGACTGCAGCCGAAACGCTCTGAAGCAGAGAGTACTACTAGGTTACTGTAGCTGAGTGGTGGACGTACGTCAATGGAAGATGCTGTGGCGAACGGGGCAAAAAGCAGTAGCAGAAGCAGCCGTGTCGAGGCAGCCATCCTGCCTGAAACGCGTCCAATTAAGAGTTTGGAGGCTCCGGAGGCAATGAGGAGGGGATGTGGGCACAACGCTATAACACGCGAATACCGGACGAGCGTCTAACGCAGATTAAAGTAAAGCTAATGGATTGGATACTCACGCACGCATTAGCGGATTTTGTCGCCGTGTTAAAAACATCTCCTAGGCAACAGTGTTTTTCGCTCACCTTTAATTACATTAGGGACAGAGCCAAGGGTGGCGCAGGCTACGGTAGCCGGAAACAAAGACAGGGAACCGCTGTCGGGCAACAAGTAGTATATGGGATTTGTATTCTATAGAAAGAGCGGTGAATTGCTGGATTCGGTGCGACAATAAACAGCGCTTTGAGGGAGTGGGAAAACAATTTCGATTCCGAGGACCGATCGGCAATTACGCCGACAGGAACTATGTGGGCCGAGCGTTGCGGCCGTGCAACCAGGATTCTTTTGAAGCCCTCCGCCATTTGTGATTCACGTGTGCGACGAGTGAAAGCGTCGGAACACACAGGGAAGACGCGCGTGTGAGCCAAGCTTGTTAAGGATGTAAACAAGGACAGCTGGGCGGCGGCACATTAGGCGCGATAGGCGACAGCCATTCAACCGGTCACTTAAGCGTCGAGACGAAGAACTCCGCGCACGTCTGCGAAGCCCCTCGACGGCACAAAGCTTCGGTGCTTCGGATTGCGAAAAAAATGAAGCCGACAAGTACCAATCGAACAAGAATAAGAAACAAGCCCTCTGCGCAAATATTCATGTGGCTGAATAAGAAAGGAAGGGGCCAGCGAGAAGGACAGCAAGGCGATAGAGAGGGCGAGGGAAAGGATGCCGCGCGAGAATGCCCCATTGCCATGCATCGAAGCGTTTCCGACGCGTTCGATAAGTTCCAGGCGGCGAATTTCACATGCATGCCATTTATCTCCGGCGCATGTTTCTACCCCCCACATAGACCGTTTCGCACGCCCCGCTAATGAACTTCTCAAAAATCACGCTGTCCGAGACGAGGAACTCCGCTGGACGACGCTTAGCGCGCCACGAGGGGCTCACTTTGGCGTTACGGTGGTGGCCCGTGGACATAAATCGCGGAGGGATATGCCGGGGCTCATTACGTGCTCAAAACAACCATAACTGCTTTCCCGTCGTCGGCGAGGCTAACGCCCCTTAGCCAGGGCGGCCGGCACAGCACGCTTCCTTCCTTCCTCAATTGGCACCACGTGAGTCACGGCCAAACAAATTAAACACACGCCTGCACAATAGCGGCGCGCGAGTGCCGGCACGCCAGGTTCCCCACTTTGGTTGCGGTGACGGCGAGTTTCGCAGCTCGAAACCAGCCAGCAGCTGAGCCGCCGAAGACCGGTTCGCGGCATCTGGAAACGACATGCGTCATCTCATCGCAATCGTGTTACGAATATTATTCTGCACATGGGGAGCGCGTTAACCTTTCCCGCGCGGAGGTGCTTTCCCGTTTCGTCGGCACCACCGGTGAGGGTTCGGTGCGCCGGGCTCTGGTAATTGTGGAACGCGCGCTGGAGGCGGAAGGTATCACCCAAAGGCGGAGAGGAGGCTTTCCCCGTCATCATCATCTCCGTCGTCTATACGACCTGACTCATCACCATCGCTAGCAATGGTGGTCGAGGAGGCTGCGAGCAAACTGGCTGCGAGCCGACGGTCGGAGGTGGAGGTGAGGAGTTAGAAGGGAGTCGACCGCGCGCGACACACTACAAACAAGGCCATATCATAGCTGACGGTGGAGGGTCGGTCGCGCCGGTGATCAATTCCACCCTCCACCTTCGCGAACTTCGAGTGGCACGCCGGCCTGGCGGCGCACGTTCACGGCGCGCAAAAACGCGAACGCCTTCCTGCAAGAAGCGGCGGTGGCGGCGTGAACGGTTTGCCTTTGCACGAAAGCCGTACAAAACACGCGAGGGAAATGGTCAACGCGAGACGCGGATCTGCATGTAGTGTGGTTTAGTAGAAGAAGAGTACGACCTGATTTACGAATCAACGCGCGCCATCGCAAAAGCCACCACCGCGAATCATCAGCGGCGGCGGAATAGGAAAAACCGATTGTACACGAATCGATATGCAAGTTCCAAGTTAGGCTGACTGGATGGATGGAGGCAAGGCGCGCTCCCTCACATCACTTGCCGACGGTCCAATTCCACCACTTGACGTTGATAGGCTCTTTCGCGTGTATTGTATGCAGTTTGCAGTTGTAACTTCGACGCGTAAAAAGATGAATATTCAAGATGACATGCATATTCATGCTGGGAGTAGTTTAAACCCGGACATATAAGGCGCTTTATGCAAGAAGACCGCGAACCCGCTCGCTCCGTTACATTTGGAAAGAACGCGCGAAATTAGAGAGCGAGAGAGAAGGCGGAAACGTCTTTTTCCAGCAACCCCCAAGGACTACAGGAAGCTCCTCGTTTCACATCAGTTTTTGCATAGGTGTCGAGTAAAGAGTTATAGAAACTCATAGAAAGCGCGCAAGCACTTGCCAGCAGACGCATTATCGATGCAGAGTTGGCTGATGGTTGCCGATCGAACGTAGGAACGAGGCGGTGGCGAGAGTCCGGCGGAGAGGGTACGGCGCGAGGCAGCACGGGGCAGAGAAGCGAAGACGGCGAAAGAGACGACGAACAGAGAGAACGCCGGCGCGGAAGAACGCTCCAGCTAGAAGACGGCTGAATATGAGGGACAGCGCGCTGGCTTGAATAAGGCTCTCTGCAGGCTGGCTCAGCACAGCAAACAGTCCGGAATGTTTGATCGTTCGCGGCGGCGTCGGGTTCCTTTTTCATTGAACGCACCGTTGCTGGAACTGTCGGCGTGGGCAAACCTCAGGTTAAGAGTCAAGGCCGACACAAATCACTCGGTGGGAAAGCAGCTGATCTCATGGCTGGAACGACGACGCGCGTACTCCAAAAGTCATTATGGATTCTTACGCGCATGCGATTTATCTCCGAGCACTCTGGCCCTAAGTCGCCGTGACATATAGCGCCGTCGCGAAAGGTCGGATGTCGGCGAACGGCTGGACAGTGTTAAGCAAATCAGCAGCAGTCGAGAAGCCGTCAATCCGACAACATCCGCTTAGAGACCGCGAACGCCTTAATCTTTCTGAGGATCGGATACTTATGCATGACATGCGAAATAGTGACTTGTCAGAGTAAAATCCACTTTAATCCATCGTAAACAGCGGGCTCGATGCGCGCCAACAATTCTACGCGCCAAAGGGAGCTTCTTCCGGAAAGGCAGAAAACAAATTTCGCGCAGCTAATCGCCGAAAGGGACGAAAACGCTCCGTCGCCGCTATGGCAAACGGAAAACGAATAAAGCGATAAAAATCGGTCAAATCGAAGTGCCTGCCAACGCCGAGTAACGCCCGGCGACTACAAATCCCAAAGTCCATGTTCTGGAGGAACTGAAAGGTCGGTTCAAGTGCTGTCCAGTCCAAATACCCAAACACGCGGAAGCTAATTAAGGAGTCCCGGGACCACTGATGAACAAACTGATTTATCCAGCAAATGTGCAAAAAAAATGCAATTTCCGTAATTTGCTCTTCATGCACACTGCTCATTTCCTCAGAGAATTATGGACAGCAAAGTACTGATGCGGAAAAAGGATCGTCGAACGTTGGACTTAGCACGTTGACAGATGTCAGGCCTTCAAAGGTCAATACAAATGAAGTGACGAACGAGACCTTTGCGCTCTTTGAGTAAAAGTTCGGGTGATAATTGGCGCTCTTTCACACTAATCAAGAGCCAAATGTCGTTGTCTGACATGTAGGGTGAAGAAAGCCCCTTTATGCTCGTTTTACAAGGATTCATGGAAACTCATTATAGGCAACAATGAGGTTGGTGGACAAAAGAAGGAAGAAAAGGGGGAGCAACTTTGGGGATATCCGCAGATAACACACGTCTTCCTCGAACAGTTATAAATCATGTGGCCCCAGGACTTGTGGATAATCTTGGGGAAAACATGGCTTTAGAGAAAGAATACGCAGACCATATAAGTTTACTTCTGAGCCTTATCCTTGTTTTCAGGTCTCATGTTTCGTCATAGGCTTCTATAGACCTTTCTTTCCAAGGACATCTGTCATCTGCTCTTTAAACTCGGTCTTTAAACTTTTTATGGCACTAATGAGGTCCCCCTAATTGGTGAGTGGGGCCGAAGACGTCCTGACGCGAACGACAACGACTTTTCCATGCGAAATTTTCGAAAAATTGCAAATTTCCTGTTTTCGTTGATTTCTGACATGTTTTCGTGATTCACTTTCCGCAATTACCACGTCTACGCACAACGTCCTACGCGCTTTCTGATGAAAGACTGATGAAGTGTCTCTGTTTACGGTGTGACAGCAAATAACACCGACTTCCTGTGAGTGTCATACCGAGCTCTGGAATGGATTGTTAGGACCTAGAATTCCTTTAGAAATGCTTGAAGTGTTTTTCAACGGTTGTTTGACATCTTGGATGAGGGTATGTTATCTTCACATCCAAAACGTCACAAATTAAGATAAGTCTGTATAATTCAGCATTTACGTAGGCAAAACATAGCACAACACTACCCCTTAGTGGAGGTAACAGCTGGTTAAATCCTCATAGTTTGATGTTTATGGCAAGCGCGACTGTGATATATGTCGCAAACAATCGCAAATGCTGACATTACTGCATTTGACACGTTCACTTTAATAAACATAAAATAAACATTCCATAAAACGCACAAATAGTAAAGAAGAAGGTTTGGCAACATTAAACGGCACTATACCAATCTTCAGCGAAGGTTCCCGAGTTGCTACGGACAATTATTCCTTCCGCGAACACAGTCCCTTGCCTTGCGCATGTTAATTGTGTTGTAAAGTGTCAGTTTTTTGCAAGGCAGACCCGCATGGAAGAGATTTGCCTAGTCGTTATTACCTAATCGTTCTGCTTCCCATTCATCCTCCGATGGGCCATCATGGGTTTGTTCCAAATTCCCAACGCGTGCGGACAGCAGCGCTGTCCGTTTTAATCTCCCGACAATGAACGAGTGGGGCGCACAGGAAATGCCGTTTGAGTTGGCACTCATGTGCACAATGCCCTCTAATGGCGAATCCTCGAGTCAAGCGGGCATGTGACCTCGCGTTTATTTAACAACAAATTGCGACATAATTTCCGAGTATTTGGGGCACTCAAGTGATTTCGGACTTACCTTTAAATGTACTCCGAGGCGACTCAATGCACAACTTGCGACGACGGTCACTTACGAACATCTTCCCTCGCTCGTAACTCAGCCCTTCTTCCTTTTTCGCTCCCATCGCTCTGTGGACGCCTCGTCACTGTCTTCCGGAAGATTTCCCAGTGCTACTGTTGGAATCTGTGTCACAGTTCAACTGGACGTATAATTAATAGGCGATTGCGTTTCACATGCAATTTGACTTAACGTTATGCGACGCCCTTCCCGACACATTTTAATTAGAGCTACGGTGGCATAGATCGTGTTTTGTATATAAAGCTGACGATCCGACGTCCAGAGTGGTGCTTTCAGGGGAAGATGCTCAACTTGGTACTATTTGCCTCGTTTATGTTACTTGTTCGCGCTGGCGATTTGAGTGAGAGGCGCACTCAATGTGGCGAAAATGCGGCTCCTTCAGGGTTATTTGTCGATAAGCTCGGAATTCCAGGTAGACCTTTTCTTAAGTGCGTAAACAGATCTAAGAATATCCGTGTAAAAAGGATAAAATAAGTGACGTATAAATTTATTTACGAAGTACGGTTATGTATGAATCCTTTGGGAGTCATCGGATACCGTAATTTCTTTAAAGTGTGTCTATCTAGTACACCTAAAATAGAAAAACGCACTTTTAGCAAAGTTCTTGAATAGGCAGTTAACATTAAAACGTGTAAAACAAGCTTCTCCAACTGTCCTATATTATAGAACTGATATGCGAAACTCCGATCTGCTTCCTCTCCTCAGTGGGCGACAAAGATGGTTCTGAGGATTCAGTGGTTAGTGATCGTTCTTAAAGAGAGAGATAAAGAAACTGGAGCGATTCTAGACGTGTAGCAACGAATTCACAGCTACCGTTTGTAAAGGAGTAAATGAATGGACTGGAGGGTTGATTGACTCCAACAATGGAACCCACAGAGTGTAAGTTTCAAGATTCGAGAAATTCCTATAGCGAACTTCCTCTCATTTAGACTGAGGACAGAATGTTGTGAGTACGGCGAACTGACTGCGTCTAAACGACCAAGGAAGATAAGTCTCCATGCGGGCGAAAGCTTTCGCGGAGGACCCGTCAGATCCCAAAGGCACATCACGCATTTCGACGTTGTGAAGGAAGTGCGAAAACTGGTCTCTTCCCAAAACAAGTGCTCTTATGTCTTGATTTACAATCGACAATCATCTTAATTTTAGAGTGAAGTATGAAATAACGGTCCAGCGCATGCCATGCCGTGGTCCGGAGGTCAACGAAAAACTTAGCGAGCGTAAGACATACATCCAATTCTTTTTTATTTCTTGATTACAGCTGCAGATGAGGAATACTACGATGAGTACGCCACAGATGAGAAGTCCTCAGAATACATCCCGTACAGCCGACGCTACAGAGGAGGACTGAGGAAGCCTTATGTGCGGGAGAGGTCGGTTTTTGTTTTAGTGAACTACTGTCAGATTTTCGCTTTTAGGATAAGGATGCAGTCGTACAAAAATCGCGAGTTGCAACGCGCTCCCAGGCGAAGAATGTTCGGCACGCGCAGAGAACAACTTTTCCCACTGGGTGACGACTATGACTTTTACGAAAGCGAGTTCATGCCCCTGTACCAAAAGCGCTCCAGGTTTGCATTGATACATATGTCCCGAGATTTGTATGACCCTCGTTAAAGACATGGAAAACCGGTGTATGTTGTTCACGGAAGGCCGAGGGCCTATTCTGCTGAGAACAACTACGATGGGACGATGGAAACTGCGGAGGCAATATCGAAGGAGACGCAGCTACAGTCCAACAGCCTGCCGAACATATACAACATAGCTCCAATCACGCCCCCTCTTTCGGTCACCATTGCACCAACGCTCATACCTCCCGTCAATCAGCAAATTCCTTCGGTTTGTAGTCGTCGCCAACTGCCTTGGTTCATGCCATTCCAGGGTTACCCCACTGCCATCGAGAACACACACTACCAACAGGCTCCTTCCAACGTGGTGCCATCCTCCTACAACACTCCAACTGGAGGTTGTTCTGGCCCTTGCACTTCCGCCGGCGGCACTTACCCCGTAGCGCAGCAAGCCGCGCCTAATTCCTACAGGGCATTTGGCTACAACTACAATCCGAGCTCCTACAGTGGATACTCGGGGGTACGTTTTCTCCCAATCTCTCGATTCTCTACTCCGACGGTCAAATAAGAACTTCTTTTAACTTATGTTCAGGCTGCCGCTCAACCTGCTGACCTGAACGGAGCTTTCGCATCTCTGCAGTGCTTCAGTGGCGAGATGACCGTTCAAACGCCCGCTGGAACCAAGGCGATCAAGGAGTTAGAAGTGGGTGACTTAGTGCTCTCTATTCAAGAGTCCTTGGTGAGCAATTGTTGCCGCTTTCGTGACTTATGGAGTGCGCCTAGGTGTCTTATTCCCCAATTGTCATGCATCTACATAAGGCAGAACACGAAGACGCAGTTTTTAACAGAATTCTTACGGTAGGTCACCGTTGGCCATAGCTCACACTACAAGAATGTATTGTAGGAGGACGGGTATGAATTGGAACTCACCGACTACCACTTGATCTACTCGTCAGAGTGCGGAGAGGATTCTTCAAGAGGGATTAAACTGACACAGGCCTACAAAGTGATGGAAGGGCACTGTGTCTACATAGTCACCGGAGGAAACAGTCGATTGAGGGCATCGAGAGTTACAAACTCAACGAAGGTTTGCTTGTCCTTCCTTACCGTAGTCATTCCATGATTTGAAGGTGGAACGAAAGGGCATTTACGCCCCTCTGACGGCTACCGGAGACATTATCGTGAACAACGTCCTCGCAAGCTGCCACACCAACATGGCAGCACAGACTCTGCAGCAAACGTTCTTCTCGTGGTGGCGCGCCCTGAACAGAATTTTCGGAAAAGTCTCAAAGCGTGTGGAAGAATACGACGTTCCGCTAGGAGTGGAATATCTCACTACAGTAATCGATCTGCTCCTACCGACGTCATTCTTCGTTTGAACACGACGATGCTCAAAACAAACATAATAATATTTATTAGTCTTTTGACACATGTGCCGATGTAAAAATAAAAATATGATGTTCTTGATATAAAGGGAATAGTCGCCAATTCAACACTGCCGAACT
>KN172955.1:5008-15530 GCA_000757755.1 Steinernema glaseri
AGCGCTCCTTGTCGCGCTTGGGGCTTCTCTCTCCGCCATCGCCTTCTTCAACCGCAGCCTCAACGAACAAGTGGAGACGCTACACCGCGAGGACGTCGTATGGAGGGACTACCACCACCAGAACGCTTTCCCGCACTGTCGATATGAGAAGGTTCGCGCGTTCAACACCGAGCACTGCAACAACCGCTGTGGATTGTCCGCGTTTATGTGGCGGCACCACAAGCTAACCGCGAGCAACAAGGACCCGACTTGTTTGGATCGTTATGAGCAGGTACGTCTGGCTGATTTTGATGACTTTGAGATATTGGGCTCTCCGCATTCCCTTTTTGGTAATATCTTTTTCCTCTTCGCATATCTTTCGCTCGCTCGTTCGAACAGCTGCCAAAATGTTGTTTCGGCGGCACGAGCGCCTCAAAGAGATGTTTAGCGGAGTTTATCGCCGGAAATCCCTCCAATGATCAAGAGGCCTGTTCTCAATTTGCCTCTTTTCAGATGGACTGCATGGATAAAGCGACGAACTATGAATGCAAGGCGCCAATGGAGAGAATAACGCAATGCCTAGGTGTCTACAATGTGAAGATGCCTCAGGAGATGGTAACCTCCGACTCCGAAGTGATCGCCCCGCTTCTGGCCAACCTCACCGAGTTCCTGGGTCAAAACGTCCTTGCACAAGATTTGTTCACATTGTGTCCTCGCTGCCGCGTCTCTTCGGAGCCATTCAACTTGAGAAAAGAAGACGTCACCTGTGTCCGTCAGCTACTCACCGTTCGTAAAGGGTGGCCCTACCACATGGAGTTGTGCGACGACATCGAGGAAAACGTCAATTGCAAAATGGTGAAAGAATTGGCCTAGTCCCCTGTCCGCCCTCGCCCACTGATTTGTCTTTATTTATGTGATAAATAAATATTTATTGCAGTGCAGCTATTTACAGGGCACTCGGCCAATCATGATTACCGCACCCGTCTCGGCCATGGCGATTGTGCGAGTTCAACGCTACGAGACGAACACGACCTCGGATGGCTCACTGGCTTCGAGAAGTCAAACTGTGAAGTCTCGGACCGTTGACGATGACTTCTGACAAGAAGACGAACAGCGTTCCCAGGATGCAATCAAGCGCCGTGATTCCATGCCGACCCCGAGGAGTTATGGAAGACGGGATGTGGCCATTCTTCAAGAACATCGACGGGGATGAGCGAGTGCCGACGACCTGCAGTCCCTTCCCAAACATTATTCCAACGCGCGGAACCATAAATCACTTCTGGCGACGCTTCCGAGGAGCCGCTGGGAGGACACCTGTCCCCCGGTGCCTAATCGAAAAGTTTCTCATCGGAGAAAACGTTGCGCGGTGGAGGAAGGAAGGACTTACCGCCATAGACGTGAGTCGAACGGCCATGGAGACGATTACATTAGCCGACGTTACTTAAAAACTGGATCAACTCCGCCCCTGTTGATCGCGACCCACCGAGTGAATCGAAGGGGCGCAAATTAGGCCGTCGTGGGCGCGCATCACATGAAGTGCCACAGGGATTCTCTCGAAGGAATCAAATGACGAGGTAAACAGACACTTCTGGGACCTGGGTGCGTTCGCAGTTTGATCTTCAGAAGGCGCAAAACGTGTATCGAAAGGGCTCAAGTTGTAGCACGAAGAACGCCTCGCTCGAGCATGAAGTATTCCACTCTTCCACACCTATACATCTAGTCCAAACTTCTGCGACTTTCCATTCGGCCTTGTCTCACAATGCAGACTAGACATAAAAGGACACTTCTGCAAACCTTCTCCTACGTCTGTGCACAGTCTAGACAGTCTAGTCTAGCACGTACAGCTTGCAGACAGCCTCGCGTCCAGTTGACCGTTTGTTCATCTCCGGAGCCACCGGTTTCGACTGTGCGTCCAGCGCGACCTTCTGGGGTTCGTCGTCTTTCGCCATCGAATCGCTGAAATGACGCGCCTTTCGTCCGTCTCGCACAAACGCAGCCGCAAGGAACGTCTTCTTCGCTATCTCCTGCGACGAAAACCCTGCGTCATCATCACCTTTATCGAACTCGCGCTCGTTGTCGCGCTTGGGGTTTCTCTCTTCGCCATCACCTCCTTCAACCGAAGCCTCAATGAACAGGTGGAGACGCTACACCGCGAGGACGTCGTATGGAGCGAATTCCATCACCGGAACCTCTTCTCCCACTGCCGATATGAGAAGGCGTCGGAGTTCAACATCGAGTTTTGTGACAACCGCTGCGGGCCATCCGCGTTCATGTGGCGCCATTACAAGCTCGTCTCTAGCAATAACGACTCGACATGTCTGGATCGTCATGAGCAGGTACGTTCTGGCTGATTTTGACTAGTTTTTATTAATCTAAACAAAGCAAATGGCTGATCAAGCCATTTAATATTTTCGGGCTCTTTGTTAATCGCTCGTCTTGTTTCGGCAGCACGAACGCTTCAAAGAGCTGTTCATCGCCGGAACTCCTCTCGATGATCAAGAGGCGTCTTCTAAATTTGCGTCTTTTCAGATGGACTGCGTGGATAAAGCCAGCAACTACCAGTGCAAGACGCCAAAGCGAACGAGGGTCCAGCAGTGCCCAGGTGTCAACGGAGTGAAAATGCCTAAAACATTGGTAACTTCCGAGTCCGAAGTGATCGCCCCACTGCTGCCTGACCTCTCCAAGCTTCTGGGCCAAGAAGTCCTCGCGCAGGACTTGTTCGCGTTGTGTCCTCGCTGTCGCGTCTACTCGAAGCCTTTCTATCTGGACGACCAATCCAAAGGGTGTGCCCAGCAGCTGCGCACAATGCGTAAAGGATGGCCGTACTACATGGAGTTGTGCGACGATATCGAGACAGAAGCCGTAGATAGTTGCTAACAGGATAGGTCGCCTTCCCCCATTGCTTTATCTTTATTTATGTAGTAAATAAATATTTATTGCAGTGCAGCTATTTACAGATAGAGCGACGCAGCCGGCGCCCGAGCAATCGTGATTACCGTACCCGTCTCGGCCATGGGGACTACTTCGGTTGTGCGAGTTCAATACTGCGAGACGCGTTCCGACGAAGCGGGCGACCACGACTTCGGATGGCTCACTGGCTTCGAGAAGTCGAACTGTGAAGTCTTGGACCGTCGCCGATGACTCCTGACAAGGCAGAAGACGAACAGCGTTCCCAGGATGCAAGCAAGCGCCGTGATTCCGATGCCGACCCCGAGAATCGCCTTCGGCACCACAGAAGTGTTGGTATGCAAGTAGTCGATGGCGTACTGTAGCAGCGAGACGCGCACCTCCAACCAGAAGCACGGAATCATCGAGGAGCGCATATTCTTGAGCGAGCTGAAGGAACCCAGTTAAGAAGGGCGTTGAAGAGGTCGCCTACGTGAGATCGTCGTCCTGGTAGACGGGGATGGAGAGTTGTACGCGGAAGCGTGCGTCAATGGTGTTTCCGGTATACTGAAAGAAGCGTCGGTGAGCGGGAAGACCACGAGGAGGCTCACCTTGTTCAGGGTGAAGTGGCCAACATTATGCTTGGAGCGGACAGGATTGAGGCCGAGGACGGAAGCAGCGACCTGAGGCGGCGAGTCCACGAAGTGGGGAGGACTGATGGCGGCCGGAATGACCATGGACTGGTTGTGGCCGGGGAAGCACTTGAGCGCGACAAGTCCTGGCGGCATGTGGACGTTTCCTCGGATTAGGGAGCCGTGGCAGCAGGGCGTGCAGTAGTTCTGCGGCTGGTTGCACTGAACGGCGGAGCAGTCGGTCTCGTTGGACGGCGCGGCGATGGGCTTCCCCTGGCAGGGCCAGTCGGGGAAGTAGTTCTTGTTGAAGGTGTTGTTGAAGAGGTAGCCGCGGTTGTGAGGCAGCGTCGTGTTGTAGGAGTCGGCCGAGATGCGGAACACGTAGCCGTCCACGCCGGAGACCGTCTTGTCGCCTTCGTAGTGCATGTCGAAGGTGCGGCAGGTCAGCGAGCGGAAGATACGGTAGGTGTCGGACTTCTTCGGGAAGGGCTTGTTGAACGAGCCGTCTAGAAGGAGCGATGAATGGAGATTCCCATGGGCTTCTGGCTTACCCGTAGCTCCGCGAAGGTCGTTGGCGCGGTCGTCGCCCCACCACTGAAGCTTCGGGGAACCCGCCCAGCTGACGATGGCGTTGAGATCGTTGGCGTCGTCCTTGCCCGTCTTCACCACGTACGTCTCGTCGTTCGTCATGTTGTACTAAACGGACGGGTTACGGTAGTCCCAAAGCGACAAATACCCTGGGGAAGTAGCCGGGGTACTTGAGGTTTGGCATCGGGAATCCGAGTAGCTCGTCCATGGAGGTCTTGTTGAAGAACTCGGGCAAGTCCTTCTTGAAGAAGTCGCTGTGCATGAGGTCGACCATAGGGTCGCGGTAGGCCTCGAAGAGCACTCCTCTCATGCTCACTTTCCTGCAAAGGCAAGTTTTGAATGCTGTTGGGTTACGGTATCAAAGGGTCATTTCCACCTTGGAGAAAGCTCCTACCTGTAGGGATACTCGCCCAAGGCAAGGAGCGACGCGTCCAGAAGTAGGCGCTGAATCTCGTTGATCTGGTGCAGCTTCTCCAAGTTAGAGACCGCCTGCAAAAGGAGTTCCAGAGGGAACGATGGGAAGGGAACTGACCATGTAGACCGCGTTGGGAAGCACGAATTCGTCCAAGTAGGTGCACTTCTTGCAGGAGGCGGCGGGGTCGTAGATCCACGTCTTGTTGTTCTTGTAGAAGACTTCTTGGCCGCTGTTCATCCACATCAGGGACTCCTTCACTTCGGTCTCTCTGCAAAGGGTCATGTTTAGTCTCTAAGAACCAAGAAAGGGGCTTGAATCTCATGGGATAGTCCTCAAAGAAGCACTCACTTGAAGGAGTAGGGTCCCACCTCCTGGACGGAGGCCTGCATGCCGAAGAACTCGATCTCATCCGGGTTGGTCGTGTTGAACAAGTAGAAGTCGAAGTGACTGTCCATGGGCAGCCGGCCCCAGTAGCTGGAGACGGTGCCATTGTCCGCGGAGAGGAGCAGGCGTTGCTTGAGTACGGCCGGGAAGATGCCGAGCGGGAAGGCGATGAGGAGGATAAGGCCGAGGACGAGTAACGCCGCCAGCAGCAGGCCCACGAGCACTTTCAGGCAGAGACGCATGTTCCGAGTGGCGCTGAAGGAGGACACTCAGAAGGGCCGTTATCTCGCCGCGATAAGCGTAACTCGGAGCGGGGAAGAACGTCGCGCGGGAGGCCAAAGTAGTAGAATTGCAACTTTTGGGAAAAAGGGGGAAAGAAGACCTCCAAAGAGAAGTGATATCAATGGGTCCAGAGAAAGGAGCAATAGGTCAATAGAGTCCAGATCATTGAGGCCATGGGAGACCTAGAAGAAGGGTTGCTTATAATAGCTTCGAATCTCAAAACTATCAATCATCGAGGCTACATTGGGAGCTTTATGGGAGACCTGGAAGAAGGTTTACCTAGATAGTTCCAAACCTCAGAACTATCAAAATATGGCAAAGTTCTTGGCTTAGGAAGGTCTACCACGGCTATCTACTTCAAGCTGTGTGACCTTTCTCATATGAGGATCCATTTGGCACTAGGCTGGATGGCACTTGATGGGAGAGAAGGAGTCCATTCCATGGCATGGACTCCTCCTACCAAGTCCGAACTCGAATCCTTATCAAACTCATAGTCAACATTGAAGTCAACCTTTTATTTGCAACTGTCCCACCTACCCTAAGTCACTCTTATTTATCCACAAACAACACATGGCGCTGCTTATCGACCCGGACTTCCCTTTACGGCCAGCACCACTGATTGCAACTTTTGGAAAAAGTGGCGGTGGCGCCACGAGGACGGCGATAGCACACGCGCTGATAGCGCGCGAAACAATCGAGAGTTTATGGGCCGAGAGCGAAAGTGGATCCACGTTGGGTGCACCGGGTCCTGTGCAGATGGCGGTTTTATTGTTTTGAGATAAACGACTGCCATTTGACTGACACTTAAGGGTAATGCGATTCCGGGTGGTTATCTCGGCTAAAGCGAGAGCGGAGACGACCCGGCGCTCCCAGCTTTGGAAGTAGCACCTTCTTGCGGTCAGCCGGACTTTCCAAAAGCCACTGTGCTGCTAAGGGGTTACCAGAGCAATTGAAAAAGGAAAAACAGTTTGATTAAGGCTTAACCCTGGAGGAAATTAACCATATGTGAGGTAAGCTTCTTCTAACGCCTTTTAGAGCAGTTTAGTGAGACAAAAAAGGTCCTCTTAGAAGACCAGGGTCGTCTGATTCCGTCATGTTTTTCCATACATTTTCCCTGTTGCCCTAGGGTAACACTCCATCAATTTTGCGCCATGATACTTGGATCACACCACTTAAAGCGGCCCTAAAATAGAAAAGAACCTATCTAGAACATCTGAAGTATGACTTTTCTATGACCTTCGCTGCCTTTTTCCTAAAAAAATCAAATTCCCGAGATCACATCCAACAATAACCTTCCAAACTCGAAGAAGTAGTCAGAGCGAACCAGTTGAAGCAGCCTCCCAGCTGCCCAAGAAGATTCCACAGCTGGGAAATACAGATTGACAGTTCCGGTCCTTCTGAAGACGGCCGGAAACGGGAAGTGATCGATAGCGGGAAACACGCGTGACCTACACGCGACCGCCGCAGGGACTATTTTTGACCTCTCCCTACCCTACCCCTTATCACCGCCCCAGCTAATCCGACTGGCGATAAGCACATCCGTTCTCGGCGCCGGGGTCACGCGAAGGCGCTTCGGAGAGGATTCGGAGGAGACCGCTGGCCGCGAGGGGACTCCGGCAACTGAATGGCGGCGTGGCGAGCACGCGGCGGGCCCCACGTAATGGCCTTGTAAAGCGTTATCAGCGATGGAAACAGCGGTCGGAGATGCGAGGACGCGCTAAACTCCGGTTTCTCGCCCGGATTCTCGACGTCAGCACGGTAGCGACGGTGGAAAGGCGCGTGAGCGGATTAGGCGTCTAATCTCCTAAAAGAACCCCCTCATCGGTGACTTCAAGGGAAGCAGAAGGAGCTATTTGCAGGAGAAGTGGTAGAGAGGTAGAAGTTGGCTCTGGCGATATCAGATGCTTTAAGTAGAAGGAAAGAAAGTCCAAGGTTGATCTAACAATGGGAAGCCTATTAAGAAGACTATTGATGAAGCTTCTATAGCCTAGCCCATCCATAAAACCTCTTAAGATTGGTCCCAAGACGAAGTGAAGAGCAATAAAGACACTATTTGGAAGACAGAATGTCAACAAAATAAGTACCTTCAGTTAAGGAGGTGTACTTAAGACCTTCTCCTAATCTGCTTTTCCCCTTTGAAGGTGTGACTTTCTTCTTTCATGTTCTCACAGTGCCGCCAACAGATGACACCTTTTCTCCAGATGATACCGTTCCGTTAGCCTTAAGTGTTAGAACAAGGAGGCGTTTTAAGTGTGGACTCATTCATAGGCACACAACGGATACACAAAGGAACCGATCTGGTTTCCAAATTTAATCCCTCTAGTTCAAAAAGACGACAGAAAGGAACGTTCCCACGGTCCCATGCTGTGTGTTCTCCGACCACGTTCTTCTTGCACGTATCGATAAAGCGACCGTTTCTGGAACCAAAACACAGGATATTCAAATGGATCAGCTTCTAAGGAGCGCACATGGAGCCAAAAAACTCTTATTGTAGCTAGGCTAGCCGGGTGGTGAAAGCTAGAAAGAACATCTAACCTAAATCTTGACGACCAGATATTCTAGTGAACCCACAGAATACGCACCAGGGAATCTTTAAAAGGTTTCCCTCCAAAAATGACTTACATTTGGTATAGAGGTAGAGATGGGACGCTTCTGATATAAGGAGAGCCCTCTCAGCCCTGAAACGTGAGCCCGAGCTGCTCTATACAATCTGACCTCTTAAAACTTATATTCAAAAGTCACTCAAAAGATGAGTATACAGATCACGTTGACGCGTCCGGATCGAAAAGAGACGGACTATCCTAGGCTTATCATCATTAGCACCCAATGTGCACTGTTTGCGAAGTGTTCTTGAGCGCGTCCGATCGATCTGCCGCGAACTACGCCACTTCGATCTACACGTTGCTGCAGCTTTTGCTTTCTGGACACTTTTAGAGCCTTTCTTTAGATCTTAAGCCTATAGAAATGTTGCGAGATGATGTTCTCTTTACTTTATACCCAGATACCATATTCTTCGCTCTCACGGACCGGAAGCGCCTCCGTCGTAGTTTGTTTGGGCAGTCACGGGAAAGGTATGTTGCTTCGGTCAACAACTACGTGTCCGGGTGCCAGTGGAGGTCGTTTACTCTCCGCATACTTTACTCTTTACATTCCGCAGATGCCGCCATATGGCTTCCACGTGAAGGACATCTTATCGGCCGAATCAGAGAGGTTAACCGCGTGCGCACAACTACAAACTGCAGAAAACGTTGCAGCGCGTTTCTGCAGTTAGGAGCGATAAGGAAGCCAGAGTCCAAGGGGCGACTACTGCGCCAAACTTTCGGAGAGTTTACAGGTTCAGCCACATGACAGTTTGAACTCAGAGAGGAGCCAAAAGAGGCCTTTTGGTTACAGGATTTATTAGAAGCATTGGCGGCTTCCCTATGCAGGCAAACAGTAGTCAAAATACTTTAAGAAATTTTCAAACAGCATGTATGGAACGAGCATCGACAACCGGGTATGAATGTCAGAATGATCTCCTTTCACAGTATATAAAGAAGTGTAGCCAATCTGATGATCACCGCCTTTTACAATCGCATAGATTAGACTTTGCCTACAGGATAATGTCCCCACAACGGACCTGGTTTCCACATGAACATTGCTCCACATTGCTTCATTGGAAGGACTTACCTATTCTACCGCTTCATATGTCAATATTTCAGCTGTCAGAAAGCTCAGAAGTGGTTCTGCGAACTTTGAGCGCTCGTTTGAGTCAAGTGAGAACCACTAGTTCAACAATCAGTTGAACAGAGTTCACATATGTTTTATAAAATGCATTGATAAGAAAGCACATGGAGCTGCAAATAGGTGCTAAGGATCCTGCTATCTTTTGTATTTTTTAGATATACCCAGTCGCTACAAACTTACACTTCGGCGTGGTCCAGCTTAGATTTGGGCCTATTCCTTGCACCTGGAAAGCGTATTGGTGATTCTCTTCACCAATACTCTTTTTTAGATTAAAATTTTAAGATTAAGAAGCATACAGGCGTTTTAAGACTGTTCCTACAGGCCTACATGGAGAATCTACAGGCTCCATTTTAATTCCAACTTTCGTTCTTAGCAAACTGCATGGATGACAAACTTTCCCGCGGTGCTATCATCGGAATACCGAGGCACCTTCCTCGTTCGACCGCTCACTCTTTGTTCCGAGCGCCGAGGCCTCGTGGGTAGATGCCCGCGGCGGCCCATAAACAGTTGCGACCGTTCCCGATAAGTGGCGATCACGTGCTACTTTGGACCGAAGGAACGCACTGCAAGGACGACCCCAAAGAACAACAGCACAAGTCGTAAATGTTGACTCCGCGAGCGCCGTGGGAATGTTTCGCCCGGAGAAGGGTTACTTTTTATCGGTTGCACGACACTTATACAGCTTCAAGAAACTCAACCTCCAACACACGAATACAGAAGATGAGAGGAAGGAGATTCTCTAAGGATTCTCTAAGGAGAAGCTAAAAAGGAGAAACTCAACCTCAATCATAGTAAAACCGGCCCTTTCCCACCGTGATGCATCTCCACTAGTCCTCAAGAAGCCAAAAGACAAGTCTGACGGGCATATGCGATCCGGCTGTCCATGTGTGACCTGTGGCTCTGGGTTCTCTGTGTTCGTCTTTGTTGTGTGTTCGCTCTGTGTTACGTTTTACCTTTGCTGCGATGTTTCTATTTGCATAACGCATCGCGGTCAACCACGAGCGCTTTTGGCAATGTTCTTGGACGCTGCCCGCCATCCCAGCCCTCAGCCACCGGCTCCGGTTTACAAGCGCCCGCCACGACGCCCGGCGGACACTCATCTTTTCGATTTTTATCTTATAGCGGTGGATTTTTTCATTTGCAGTGGGCTGGTTCGAGTCCGGCCGGGGGCAGGAATTTTTTACTTTTCTTTTCTCTTTTATCTCATTTGTTTTGCAGAAGTTGCTTACTCTATAGCTCCCTTTTCAACCTTTTATTTGTTGCTGCGGTGGGGCTGAAGAGCGATCAAACACTGTTTCAGAGTACTTTCAAAGACTTTTGCAAGCTGCAAAATAATTTTTTCGACCTAACCGGCTTTATGTGCAAAAACGTCTTCTGCGCCAAAAAAGATCCCAAGTCAGAAGGGGAGAACGCGGACCGCACGTGGGAGGCTCTCGTGTTGCGCTGCGGACAGTCCCGAACAGCGGTGAGAATTTGGTTCTTCTCGACCTACAACTACAAGGGGAAATGGATTAACTTGGGGTGCTGCGCCCGCGTTGCACAAAGTTGGACCCTCGGTCGACGCTTTCCACACGGTCATCGCCACTTGCCAGAAACCACCACGGCCTGACCACCCGCGTCGCCTCCATCC
>KN172963.1:71375-82910 GCA_000757755.1 Steinernema glaseri
ACGCGCCACAGGCAGTTCGCGCGTTCTGCAGTTCTTTTCGGCGCCGCGCCTAATTATCGATTGTTTTGGTGGCACTTTTTTTGAACTTGTACCGCAAAATGTTGCGACACCGCGAGGTGCGATGCGCGAGACGAGACTGGCGGCTGAGAACCCGGAACAACGCAGTTCACTGCGACTGCGATCTGGCCGTTTTTTGAGCGGACTACTCGTAGACGATGAGCATCTCCTTTAAACGGCGATGACGAAGAGGTGATTCGAGAAACGTGCGGGCGAGAGCAAAGAACGTCTGAGGCGGTGGTTGGTGTGAGTGGAAATCCGATCGGCAGACGAGGAACACGACGGAGAGAACAGCCGTTTTTCGCCTCAACAGCTGAGGGGTACATTCCCAAGATTTTGTTGTTGGAAAGTCCACGTGAAAGGGCCGAAAAAGGCACGCGCTGACATCACCGTCGTGCCGTTTGGTCGTTGTTTGCTCCCGTACCTTGATCTCCGAGCGGGAAGCATGTGTCAGGCGGGCGTTCCAAATGCTTTTTTCGCTTGTTTGCACCCGCAACATTTGTTGTCGTCAGCAACGAGCGAACAAACAACACAGCGCAGTCACAAGAGGCGAGGGCGAGCCGTTCTGCCAGCGGCGATCAAAAATCATAAAAAGAACAGCTATTTTTTGCGGAAAACTAATCGGCGACTTTCGACGAACTTCAAGAGCACGGGTTCTCTTCGCAACATTTATTTCCGCTGTTTCGGCGGACACAAAGCATTCCAGCCGCTTGCAGCGAAGCCTTCTTGCCAGCCGCCCGCTGGACATCCTTTTTGTGCCACTTATTACGCGCGTTCATCGGCTACCGATCCGAGAATAGAACGCGCAAAATAGGCTCGACGTGGAACTGGCAACGGCAACCACTTCCTTCCTATGCTCGCGCGCCCCCTATTCGCTTCCCTCCGTCGGCTACCGTACCCCCGGAGAGTGTTGTGCTCGATCGGTGTAATTATTGACAATTATGCGCAAAAAGCTTAGAATTGTGCGCGTACGAGCATGTATCACGAAGTTTCGAAGACTGTGCGCGTTCCTGCGACTCATCGCGTTCCCTTCGCGCGCTCTTTCATTAACTCTTCTTCCTCGCCATAATTCCGACTGCTTTTCAGTGGCTCCGAGAGCAAAGATCGCCAAGCGATCATCCCTATCTCAAAACTTGAGTGCATCGACCACCGTCCGGGTGAATCTTTCAAAAAGTACCGGAGTAAAACAACAGCAAACAACAGAGCGAACCGTCGCACTTTCGTCCCTTTGAAAACAACTGCCTCGCGAAGCCAGTACACGTGCAGAAGGTTCGTTAAAGGAGAATTCTCATATCAATGGGAATGACTAGTCACAGTGCCTGGATGGGTAAAAACGGCGTTCTCAGATGCCATTGAGAAGTGCAAAAAGTGCAGCTCTATGAAAAATTATTCCCGTGTTTGAGTGTGACGACGCCCTGGACACACTGGGCAACTTTATCACTCGCCTCTGGCGGCTTTTTTCGACGCTGTCCAATGCGCTTTTCACCTTCCTGTTTCGACAACACTCCCAGGCACCAGGTAACAGAATACACCTCTGATCGCTTAACAATTGAACTGGGCCAGTGCATTG
This sequence comes from Steinernema glaseri, assembly GCA_000757755.1. Lineage (NCBI taxonomy): Eukaryota > Metazoa > Nematoda > Chromadorea > Rhabditida > Steinernematidae > Steinernema > Steinernema glaseri. The sequence continues at coordinate 73,003 of KN172963.1, forward strand.
AGTATAGAGTTGTGTTGGGAGAGGAAAGTGTTTTTTCCGAGGACAGGACACGCAACGTCGGCATTAGCGGGCCTCTGTTCAGCCTTTGGACGACGCGCGAAATCGTCGTGCGCGTAGGGCGTTACCGTACCCCTAATTGGTCACCTCTTCCGGGATGCAATTTAAAGTAACATTTAAAAATTTGTTTTGGTCTATAATTGCTTCTATTTATCTCCGTGACTCAGACCAATTACAGGTGTTGTAATTGTCGAAAGGGCATTGAGGAAGCCTGCACAGAGTGCAATAGCACCAATTTAGGCCCACGACACCCAAGATAGTAACATGTGCACTTACAAATTTCCGAAATTACGAAATTACGGTATTCACCGTTTTTTCCTTCTTTTTTCCTGGCGTTCGCGCAAATGGTCTGCGTAAAAAACGGTGAAACGGCGCTCGGCACGGGCCTTCCCATTTTGGGCCGGATTCACCTCAACTCCACAGCTGCGTGCCGAGGCACTGTCCGTGCTCGCCCGTTGATACCTCCTCCCGAGTAGGTTCTGTTGGTGCCCTTAACCACCGCCGCCCCATTGCCAGTTCCGTCGCTATGACGTAAATTCCCATTTTGTTTGTGATGCGCCAAAAAACGGTTGCCACAAGAAGCGCGTCCTGTTTGGGGCCGCGGTCGGCCGAACCGTTCCATCGGAGGTTATAACGGATTTCTATAAATGGAGTGCACTCGTTTTCTGGGAACTTTTGACCCTGGCACGTGGGTGCACGTGACTCAGCTTTATTTCCAGGCTCCCTTTGTCTCTTCTTTTAACTTTCCCATCCGTGCATGCGCTTATCCTGTCCCTTCGCGTGTTTTGCTTCGTGCCACTCTGGTCGTCGACGTCAGCGGTGGTTGTGTACCGTATGTAAGCCTGTAAGCCCTGCGGGAACGCATCTTTGGTCCCAAAGTGCACTTCACCTCAACAGGTTGCTTCTCGTTGATTTTATGCAAATGATCATCAAAGGTAGAAGCGGCGCTAAGGGGCACGCCGGACGGCGACGACGCAATCAATTAATACCTGAAATTGCTGTGCCAGCGGGTACTCATCGCCCGCCGCAACTCTCTCTCTCTCGCTCGCCGGTCTTTGTCGCCCCGCTGCACGCGCACGCTCGAGGGCCACAGACGTTTTTGTGGGAGCGCGCGGTCAAAGGCACAGCCGTTTTTCGGTGCCTCCAGTGCCAGCTGGTGCGAACAGGACCGAAGAAGAAGAACGGAACGATGCCGTCGGGAGGGCCGCCACACTCAACTGTCAACCCGCCGTCCGCCACCGTGTCGACACCGTTCCCATCAGCAGCCTATCATCGCCTTCGCCGTCTCGTTGGCACTTGCGAAACCACCCGAAGGGATTCCACCTTTCTTCGAGCAGCGAATTATCAACGCCCATTGGGTTTTCGGGCGTTTTTGCGCCGCATGCTCTCAATTGCGGCATGACATATGTGCGGCGTTCGAGGGCTACCGTACCCCTCCAGTCGCCCCATCACATATGCTTGATGCGAACGACTCTGTTCATAAATGTATCGCATAACGAGCAGGAGCACATCTTGGCGCCGCAATGCAAGGAGAGAGAACTTCCGAGGGAGAGGGGCTTCTCGTAGTCGCGAGACGGGGAATAATTACAACCTGAAAGCAAAGCCTTCAATCTCAGCGCCCAAACTTTCCAAGGTCTCCTTGGAGGACGGAATCGGTTTTTTGACTTTCGTAGTGTTGTACAAAAACTTATTAAGGTCGTGTCCTCTACAGTAGTCCGCGTGGATGCCATCTTCTGCGTTAGTTCTAGCCCAAAGCACCGATTTCCAAAGAAACAGATAGCTCTTTGAGACGATAAACCTCTATGCCTTATGCTTTGGCTTGTTGCTCGGTCTATTCCTGGTCTTAAGTGTTTCACCTCCAAGTTCTACTCGGAAAATGGCCAGCGGCGACGGTAGCGCGTGCGCAAACCGCAAGAACGCCAGAAGGGGGCGGCGATTGCGAGGGGCGACGACAATTTCGATTGGTCGGGGCCCGCCCTCGTCACCATCCACACGAGGAACACTTGCATCCTAGCATCTTCGGTCCAATTGTTTTTTGCAGAAAACTAATTTATAGCAACGTAAAAAATTTGTTGTCCCCTCCACTAATAACGTGTGTCCCCCCGTCTGCGTCCCATCTAATCCACGTGCTCTCCGCTTCAGGTGTATGGCCATAGTAGCAATCAGCTCATAAAGAAGTTCACTTACGAGTCGCGAAGTGAGCACCAGCAGCAGAATCGCAGAGAGGACGACGCTGGACGACGCGGCCATGAATCTGACGCTCCCATCAGCTGGCGTCGGTAAGTGACCATGCCCCCGGAAGTTGCTTCTTCGTGTGCGCTATCTACGCGGCCCTTTTTTCGCTCGTTTTTGTAACCGCCACCGGGAGGAAAGGGCGCTTCTGCGGCCCGCGCGTTTTTTGCCGCAAATCACTCGCCGCGCCGTGTTTCTTTGTGTTGTCAAACAGTGAACTTGGCGGTAAAAAGTGAATGAAGTGGATGAAAAAGGGCCCCCGCACTGGACGTGGCGGTGAGTCAGAAGGTCGAGAAAAAGCGCTCTTTTGGTCAGTCATGAGTGATCAGATGATCATTTCTCAGCTGTGGAACAGAACAAAACCTTCATTTTATTAACCGAGCCATAACTCTCCCTCTGTGTTCTGTGCTGTGTCCCGCTAACATCAGCCACTTACCTTCCCAGATTTGCCACTAATTCTATTGTTTCCGCAAACCTCTCCAATCTATTTTAGAAATATTCTGCTATTGAACTATTGTGTGAAACGCTGCGTCAGCAACGCGTGTCCTTTCAGAGTCACAAAACAACCAGGCATTGTTTTTATTTGTGTGTTTTCCGGAGAACCTCTTTTTGGAAAAGGTCACCCCCTCAAAGAGAATTTTTCCGATCTTAGCTCTCCTCGTTCTCAAGGTATACGCTAACTTCGTGGAAACCTAGGGAACCTCCTCGTGTTGTCGGCGTAGAAGTTCTTTCGGAAAACCCAATTAAAGCGAGGGTTATGGGGCAAGTATGTGCAAAAATTAGGCATTCCCACCGGTCACTCGACCCGGCGGTGCCTCCTCCGTTATTCCTCGCCGGTGGCCGGCACTCCCACACGCACTCCTTCGGTATTAGTGACCTCATTCCGCGGCGTTGCATCGTGCGACAATACGGCGTTTGTCTTTGTTGCCGAAAAAATTAACGCTCACAGATATAATTTGCGGTTTTTGTGCGATGAGATACGCCGTTTTTTGCATCTGTGCGAAACTTTTCGCCTTCGGGCGACAGGCATCGATTAATTACATACGGTTGAACGAACGGTCGCGGCGCGCACTCCTACGCCGCCACCGTCGCCGCCGCCGCTACCGTACCTCCACACGTAGCCGCGGAGAGGGTTGAGCAAGGCGCGCGAGACCTCGGAGATGATCCCCTGCCATGCATGCATTCATGTCTGACATCAATCAGCAGCAGCAGCACAGGTAGTCGACGCTGGCCCTTCGCCAAGCGGGACGCTCCGGTGCCCCGTTGGGCGCCGTTGACTCCACGGCGCATTAATCATGAGTCAAGTTGCCTCGCCGAATTTCGAAGGAAACATTCTTACGAGCTTGCTGCCGGTTCCACCCGGTTACCGTACCCTTACTGCCCTCGAGGTTATTAGTCAACCGTTTCAGACGTCTCCGGGCAGCAGCAACAGTATAGTCAGCAGAGCACACAGAACAACCGTCCTGACCAACAGAATGCGTTCAACCTCGCAGGTCTGATCAACCAGAACGGCATGTACGCTCAGCAACAGCAACAGCCTCAGCAGTCCTCCAACGATTCTCTCAGTAGGTTGTCCCGTTGAAATCCGCCTCCGAGCCGCTGTGATCCTTTAGACCGCAGCCACAGTCGATCCACCGTAGACACAGACCTGTCCGGAGGCAACATGACTCCCGTCTCAAGCACACCGGGTTCCACGCAACAAGCGCAGGCCCAAGTCCAGCAGCAGATGCAGAACGCCTCAGCGTATAAGCCTCCAGAGCCGACGAACGATCAACATTCCGTTCCGCAGAACATGGGCCAGCTGGGTCTGGCCCTCCAGCAAGCCACAGGCATCGAGCGGAATTCGGGTAGCTTCTCGGCGGCCTTCAACAACTCAGGTACTTATTTCTTCCACTGTTCCAGTTCTTCTCTATATATATCTAAAAATCGCAATAATTATTCTCGTCGGCTACTCTATACTATATGTTTGTATGATATATAGTGCTTGACTGAAACGTGGAAATGAGGCCGGATGCTTTTGAGCAGAAATATGTATCGCCGACGGGGAAAACATTTCGGACTGAGCTAAAAACTTATTATTACAGCGGACTTCTTCTCCACCTTCTCCAACAACCCTGGCCTGATCTCATACAACTCGATGCGGCCCGACCTCATCGGTCTGCCCGGCTTCCGGCCCAACGGCCAGATGGGAACGGTAGGCCCTCTTTGGCATTTCCGCTTCTTTCAGCGTGTTTTCAAATTTCGGTAGGCGTGTTGTTTTGGAGCACGTCATGCGAAACAGTGCATTAAAGCCGTTTCCTGGCGCAGTGATTCAGAATTAGATTCACAGAAAATTCGCAGTCTAAAAATGGTTTTCTGCATTTTAGTCACGCAATTGATCTTTGCGGGGTTTCCGGCCGTTCTGTTTTTAAACATCCCCTTGTCCCCCGGTAGCCGTTTTCGGATTAGGCTAAGGCACCGAGATTAAAGTACGGGGACGGAGCATAGGGCGTCGCTGTGTCTTCTGCTGCGCCCGGGCACCCAACGGGCAACTTTTAGCGCTTCGTTGTTGTGTCTAATGGATTTGTTTTCGTCTCCTCAAGTGCAGTTGTTGTTTATTTACAAACACTCGCCGCCGCCGCGTTCCTTCGCCGGGCACACGCCTCCATTTCGGCGTTTCGCCTCTTTTTATCGGCTTTTTGCACTTTGCGGGATCAAAAAAATGCGCGGATGGCACGCCGTTGCTCTTGGGCGTTGCTGGCCACTGGCCAAACCAATCTGGTCCGTTTTTTGCGTCCTTGACAATGAAGCCGATTGATCGTGCCTAGTCGAAATTGTGTTCCTTCGAGACGAGACTTCCGTGCCCTCTATCTGCTCATAATCTCCCAACTTCCCTATGCCGTTTTTGCGCCTTTTCGCCAATGCTTTAAATAGAAAAACCGAAGAAATATGAGTCGTTCGAGATTGGTCGTTCTCTGCACCACGAAAGAGCATTGTTCCCCTCGGCCGTGAGCCGACATGTTTCATTTTTTGGGTTCGCGTGTTCCTCACAGAGACGGGTCGTCCTCATCTGGCCAATATTTACCTTCCCATCGGTGGATCCTCGCAGGAACTGAATGAGGACTGTTCAGACCAGACAAAATGCACGCAAAATCGTGCAGAATACAGTCTGGGGCAAAATAGTAAAAAGTAGATTTTTTGTTTACTCCGAAGATCCTGCAACTCACTCGCGGTGACATTTTGCGTAATTGTCAAATTCTTGCGCGAGACACCGAGGCGAATCGCTGAGTGCTTTGCACTTTCCAGCAGGAACCTCCCCACCCGAGTCCCTTACCTTCTTGTTGTTTCTCGTTCCGTGGATGCCCCCTTGCCTCCTTCGTGGCCTACTCGAATTTCAGGCAACACAAACTCTGGCCACCGTTCCCCGTTCTTCTCACTTTTTTCTGCCCTTTTCACTTTTATCTCAATTCCCAGGATGTTCCTCCCTTTTGAGGCGTCTAAGTTCCGCGCTGTCTCGGAATAGCACCACCTTCTTCCGGGGCCGCCTGAGTGGACACATTCCCCGGCTTGTTAGTCTTTTGGCCACATGAGCTAAGCGGTCCGCCTGAATGGGGTGGAAATGACTCTGCAGCCACGTTCTGTGCTGTCACGGCTCGCGCAGACTGCTCGCGAACGGATTAGTTCTAGCGTTCGACGTGCAAAAAACTCGTTTGCGTCTGGAAATAAACTTTCGGCCCCTGCGTTTCCGCGATGTCTGTTGTTCGCGGGCGTCCCATCGCCGCCTGAGTGTTCTCTCCTCTCTTGCCCTTAGGATTCTTTATAGTTTGCTCTCGCGCGCGCGCATCATGTTAAGTGCGTGTTCCAAGGCCCGTGGACTTGTCCGGTACACGGTAACCACTTCCTCTCCAAGTGCGCACCTGCGCCGGCCATGACTTTTGGTCAAGGGGGGCAGACAGGTTCACCGTTGGTTCCAGAGAGGGTCCGACTCAAACGACTCATTAATATTTTATTCCACCAACAACTTTAATCTTCGCCGTCGGCCCAGTTGTTCGCAGCAGACAACAACGTTCCGTTCTGTTCCCGGCTGCGTCCCTCCGCGCGTCGCGCACTCTCTGCGCCCCCACCGCGACCGCGTGGTGCGCTTTTTTTGCACGTGTTGCAGCGGTTGTTCTCCGCAACTGTCGCCAAATGTTTCGCCATCGCTGCAGGCGTTTTTTGCGATCAGCGAGCGGGCGCACCCGCTCGCCGCCTCTGGAACCGGACGCACCCGCTCGCCCCTCCGCAACATGTGCCGGGAAGAACAGTAAACACGTAGCGAAAAGGCATATAAATTAGACGAACGCACTTATAAAGCACCGACCAAGGGTAAAGTAGGCGATGGGAAAAGCAGCTATTCTAAGGGTAATGGCCCTCTTTGCATAGACTAGAGTTCAAAGGGCGATCGAAGGGCAATGGGGTGCTCTACTTTGCCGGTCCCTGGAATTCTACCTGTTCACTTCCGCTTCGTTTTTGGTGGCTCACGTTTTAACGCTGACGTCGGGGCTATGTTTGACAAAGTCTGAGTCGCCGCGGTCCGCAGTGGGAGGACGCTGTTCTCGATTAGTCTTGCCCAAACTCTCATACTCGCTGCTGTCTAGTCCGCTTTGTCCGTCTGTCCATCGACTGCTCTTTGTTTTTTGCGATTTTTTCCGCTCAGGCGACAATTCGTTCCTTTCCCAAAGTAGTATCTTTTAAGTGGCGCGACATCGACCGTGACCCAGTTGTACTGGACGCTGGAGACGGCAGCCGTTTTTTGCGAAGCCCAAGCGCTGAAACATAATGGCACACTGACAACGTGCAGAGGTGCGAGTCCATTTGTCGCCGGTGGTTGACACGCAATCGCACTGAACTGGGTCGCCGGGCACTGTCTGTCTGTCGGATCGACCACTCGCCGACGTCGGCGTTGTCCGCCGGGTTACGGTAGCGAGCGTCGCCTGCCGCCGCCGCTCCTCCACTTCCCTCTTATCAGCAGCAGCCCTAGTCTGCGTTCGTTCGTTCGAGGCCGTTCTTGGCAGTGACAACCGCCTCGAAGCAAAAGCGGAGAACACTTCTCGACACACAAGGAACTCCTTTTGGGAGGGGGAGGGGGTGAAGCTTTTGTAGGCAGAGATAGGGCGACGTAATCTGGTTGATGCATACGAGACACGTACGTCCGTGCGGAATCAAGAAATTTCGCCAACCGGGAGCGACTGATAGAAGAGGCGAAGTAAAAAACGGGTGTACCTCCATCGAAAGAAATTCTTTCGAAAAAGCAGTTTTTTGAGCGAAACTCGAAAAGTGGAGAAAAACCAGATCAACGAATTTTCCCAAGAAACACGCCCGCTTTCCGTCATGGGAAAAAACTAATCGCCGGTGATGAGTGATGTAAGCCCTGAATTGAGGGAAAAGCGAAAGGAAAAAGGAGCGGAGGAGACGAGGGAGCGGATGGGTTAATTAAGAGGTGACAGTGGAAGATTGCGTGAAATGAAGAAGTGTACAGCGGTCAGCGGCCATTTATGGTCATGCCCCTCGGACTTTTTTGCCCACTCTCGCTCGTCCCCTCGAGGCGTTTTTTGATTATTGCATAGCGGAAAAACGCGACACACACCGAACGAGAGTGAAAAAAGAGGCGCGCACCGACTGTCACGGACGCTGGGCAATGGCACTGCCAGGAGGGAGCGAGGCGTTTTTTATCGCCGCCGTTCCTCTCTTTCTCTGCACTGCAGTTGTTTTTAGCGCACTTTTTGTGCACTCTCTCACGTAGCCAGTCGCCGCTCGGCCGGCGTTCGTTCGCGGCGGCTGCCTCGAGCAGAGTATGAACGCCGCGGCGGCTTGTTTTCGCTGGGGGTTCCCCATCCTGAAAGTGCGTCACAAAAAACAGCGTAAACACGCGCAAAAAACAGCTGTTCGAGGCGGGAAACAACAACACAGCTGAAAAACTCCAAAGAACGCTCAAAACACGCGCATTTCGAGCGCGTTTTTTGCCCTTTTGCAAGTTTTTGCATCCTGCGCCCACCCGGCCGGGAACAATATGCACCCGGCGCCCCCTTTTGGATCATTTTTTGCTAGGCGTGAACCTCGACGTGTCTGCTGAAAGTGTTTCGTGTTCTCCGCGTTCCCGTCCGTGCTCGAGAGTCCGATTTCGGGGGACTTCGACTTCTCCCACTTGCCAGTGGCTACTAAGTCAACCCGCGTTGATGCGTTGAATCCTGTAAGTGGGGCGCAAAAAACAACTGCTGCTCCGGTGCTCTCGTCGTCTCTGGTTTCCGTTCTGTCTCTTCACTGTTTCATTGTGTTTCCAACCGGCCGAAAACGCCTGGTACCGGCCCGCACGTCCCGCGTTGTCCGACCACCCGGGCGTTATCGCGACGGACCTCGGTCGACTCAAAAAACGTCTGTGTGTGCGTTCCCTTTCCACCCGCCACTGGCGGCGCGCACCTCAATCCTAGATCGTTTTTTGCGACCTTTACCTCATTCCACCGCCGTCTCGCGCGCAGCAACCCACTTTTTCCGACAATGGAAACTATAACCCCGCCGGGGAACACGTTCGTTTTTTGCGCGTTTTGTTTATGCGCCCCCGCCGTCTCCGTCATGCGCTGCTCTTGGAACGTCGCGAGGTTCGCTTGTTGTTTGTTTCTGCGTTGATTGGAATTTCGCTCAGTGCATGCGGCTACCGTATACCCTGGCTTCATGCTCCTTTGGACGGGTGGTAGCCGTCGGTGCTCCGGTACGTCTGTTCCGCGCCGAACCGTCGGAATGCTCCGGAACATATCCAGGTATGCCTCTGTGATGCTTAAAGCCTGGACGCGCCCTCTTTCCCATCCGTCCACGTTTCACCGAGTGCCAAACCTAATTAAGCGTCTCCTGCGGTCCATCGCTGACTAATAGTCCCTCTCTGTTGGCTCCAGAATATTTCCTCCTCTGTCTATTTCCCCCGGCTTCTCGGCCACCCCCCTTACTGTGTCGGCGCGCGTAGCTCCGCCGCTCATAAATGTATATTTTCAGACTATGGTACGCGCGTTCAGACGAACCGGTTTGTGAAATTGCGCACGCGCGTCGCGTTTTTTCGTCTTTTTTGAAATTGCTCTACCGATCTTAATCTGATCGAAACGGTCGACGTCTTCTGGAAACGGTATCTCGGGGGCGCAACGGCGACTAGCGCGGAAAGCCACGACGGACAGAGCAGAAACGTTTAAGAGATGGTGCTCATTAGCAACACTTGGCCTCCGGCTACGGGGCTTTCTCCTTCTCACTTGCGTTCGTTCCTCCTCCGGCTGAATCAATCGCCCCAAGTCGCCGCACGCCTCCGAGAGTTGGTTGATAACTTTTCATCGGAGTCGCGACGCATCGCTTTTTCATACTGTAGTTTGCTTCTCTAACGCGCGTCCGCGTGTCTCTTCGCGTTGTGCTTCTCTCCGGCGCGGTTTCTCCCCCTCTGGTAGATGGCTCTCGTGGTGACAATATTCATTCGTACACTTCAATCGGTTTGCCTGCGTTGCAACCGTTTTTTGCACACCACTTTCTGCGGTTGTGCTGTTGCTGCTGCTGCCCTCAGCCCTCAGCCCTTCTTCCTCGTCCGGACGCACACCGTCTGTCACTCGTGGCTGTAGAGCGCGTGCGCG
>KN172964.1:272-11843 GCA_000757755.1 Steinernema glaseri
TTTTCTAGCGGATTTTACGGCCCCTGTTCGTCGTGTCCTCTTGCCAGCTATGCAGTAGAAAATCGATTTCGAGCAAGCAAACAGCCTCGAACCCACATAATTTCAGAACTTGAAGGCTTGCTGTTTTCCTTGCGTTCAGCTTTTCCCTTTTGTTTGCCGAGTTCGTTGTTTTCCTATTTTATTTGTGTATTTCAGAAATTATTTTACCAGTTGTAGTTTTTGCCCAAATCATGTAGTGTCCGAAACGATTTTAGCTGAAATACTTCCATTGACGGGCTGAAACGAAGGCAGACTCGAAAATAGCTGTCGTGAATTTTTGTAGTAGAGAAAAGTACGCTTTATGTTCCGTATGAAGTGTGCCTAAACATGTGGTCTGGTTTTTTTACTCTTATTATTTGCGGGTGAAAGGCCAGTGAAGTCCCCAAACATCTAACGCTCACATCTTACTCTCCAACAAAGCATCAGATAATAAAGGAACTGGCATTCTTCTGCATAAACTACTGCTTAAAAGGTCGTCAGTTGTTTATGTGGGGTGAAAATCGATATTCTCGCCGTAGCTCATGAGCGCCAGCAAAGCGAAGCTTTTTTAAACAAAAGTAGTTGCAGCAGAGTTTGACGAGAGAGTCTTCATTGTTTCGTGTATCCAAAGTGAAACTGCCGGCCTTCATCCAACATTTTTTCGTTTAATGCAAAAGTTTCATGTATCTAAACACTGGTAGGGCGGAAGAAGTGCGATATCCACTAAGTTTTTATAGTATGTAACCCATTTTTTGAGTTGTATTCTCTCACCGTACGTAAGGGAGAGTAGATCAACAAGAATATGACGATATAGGTTATACCTGAACAGGAAAATTATGCTTCATCCAAGCATACAAATTGGTGCGCGAGCGTAGAACGCACGCTTTGCGTCACCCACTGCTTAAATTGCATTTGTTATTCCCTTTCTCTGGAAGTCTTGCAATTTATATATCACATTTAATCATAGACCGCTTTTCTAATATGTTCCCTATCCAAGCAGCTAGAGCTCATCTCGGAAAAACGAAGTCTTCATTCTGCTTCCTGCTCTGTTTTCGCCGACATATTATCCAAACTCTGTTATCCGTTAATGGCCCATGTGAACTCATGCGTACACATCAGAGCTTCAGTAGCGAAGCTCATAGCTGTCATTCTTTTATGCATAGGCTTGTGATGAGTATTCAAAAACATTCAAAACGTCTGTGGAAGACAGGTGATTCTGTGGTGAGACCACTGTATCATTAGCGGAAGTGGCTAATCAACGCTCCTTGTTTACCGAGTCTTCGTTTCCTAGTATCTAAGACAGTGTGTGACACATAGCGAGATGAGCTTTATCCTGTGCGCATATCGCTAAAAAATATGAATGAATTAGCAAATGGCATTGCGGGAATAAGTCGCGCAATATCGCCACGCCACTTAACCGCTAATTGCCCAAATCAGTCGAAGTGCAGTTGGAGCGTCGTGTGCTGATTGCCTCGAGGTCGCTTCAATTAGCGGCAGCAAATCCGGACACCTTCTGCGAATCTTTGTCAGTGTCGGCAGTCAGTCGCCCTTCCGGGCCCGCACTGGAAGGTGCGACTCGACGAGAGTCTCCGCTCGGGTCGCCTCGCGCATGAGCAAAAACGGGTTCTCCAGATAAATCGCTCGTCTTCCGTGATACGGTAGGTCCCCTTTCAGTTGGTCAGCATGGCAACAATATTGTTGTGTGCTCTAATTAATTCAGATGACAGCGCAGACAAGCCGGGAAGTAAACAACTTTGTCTAGGGCCTGCTGCGGTAATTAAGTTACACTGGGTCAAAATCAAAACATTGGAATTACCAGAATTGTGCTTTCACCGGTCCTGTGAACCAACAAAGTGCAGAAATGAAATGTATGCCGGTGTTGTTGTCAGGTTGAAAGGATCACTGATGATGTCCAGAGTTTTTTTGCGCATTCAAAAAGATGACATACAAGCGGGTTTAAATTTGAAAGGACAGCAATTTCAATACGGTAGAAACACGGTTATGATCTGCAGTATGTCGTGACGTTACCAGACTTCCTGTTATGGCCAACAAACAATTTTTTGGAAGCATTTTGGAAGCCCGTGCAAGAACATATACGCTTGCGTGCAATCTTTTTTGCGCATCTGCGTCATGTGTAAAAACGCAATAATTCGCACTGCCTAGTGGATGAAAAATAAAATGAAGAGGCTGCTGAAAATTGAACAAAACATGGACATATAAACGCTTTTTGAAAGCACTGCATGCTTGTCCGCTGAATTAATGCCGATTTGTTCAGAAATGATGCAGTGTATACTCCAATTTTATTCAAAAAAAAGCTTGAGATGGAAGGCTCTGGCTCACTCCAATGCATCATTAGAATCCATTTTTCTGTTTGCCACAATGACGCGCTCTCCATCGAAAACGGCCTCATCTGGGCAGCTCTTTCGGATTGTCCGCAGCAGATAATAGCGCGAAAACGCTACTTGCAGTGATGCTATAGAATAAAGCCCGTCAGAATTTTACTACTCTTTTAGTAGGCCTACGCCTCGCAGTTGGATGGCGAAACCTTTGGCTCCATGTTGGCTCCATACTATTGTTTGTCTGGTCTTTAACCGACATGGCCCAGAATAAGAAAATTTTCTTATTTTTAAGTGTTTCACTTTTGCGAAAGTATTCAATAATTCCTTTTTCGGATATACCTTTATATCGTTATTTTGTTGCTTTTATTTTTTTCAAACGCTTGAATAATACGGAACTCTTTCCGTTTAATAATTCATCTGCATGACGTCTTTGTTTTCCATTTATCGCCGAACAAAAGCAGAATTCGAAATAGGCAATTCCTTAATCACCCCAGAAGCTATCGTAGATTGTTGATGAAGCCGCAAGACGCACACACCAAATGGGTTCCTCAATCTTTTTGTTTACGTCTAGACGAACGATCGACTCGTCTTTTTCTTGCCATTTCTGCTCTTCATTGGCATCCACACAACGTTTCGTAAATCTGGTTTAACATTTTATGGCGCAGCAGAGGAAGCCTTCCTCTTGAACCGACGTCATGGTCACGGCGTTCACCATCCGGCACTGACGTCATTTGTTATTCTCGAATATGAAATATGAAAAGCGGACTAATTAAAACAGCTTCTACGGCACAGCGATTTCTTCCGCTCCGCTTTTCTTTTGTAATTCATCACCAGCTTAGGTTCAGCATCAATGCACTCGAAAACATTGGGGACCACCAAACAGATTTCCCTACCGTAGTGTAATGAGCATATTAATTTACGCTGCGAGTGGCATATACGGTATACCCGTTAGTTAATTGAGGTTTGGCTCAGCGTCTAAGCAGGTGACCTCCAGAAGGCTGCCTCCTAATCCTTTAAATATTGTTAATGTTTACGTAATAGACTGGCTTGCCCTGACGGCGGCAGGCATCTGCGCATCTTAGCCGATTAGCGGACGTTTTTTTTTTTCGTTCCCTCCCCTGCTTATTTCAAACATGGTAAGCTGAATGTGAATCGAAAAGGGCGTGCGCGCAGTCGTTGGACCAACCACATAGCTGAGCGGCGCGGCACTCCTCTTCCCTTTCGGCACGACATGCGCCTCTGTCTTCAAGCGGCCAGGTTTTCTACATGGCCCAAATCGAATCTTAGTCTTTGCGCGATGTGCCCACGTCTGTCTTGACGGCCTGTTTACACAGCTTGTGCTTACCGCTTTTCCAAATTAGGCCCGCGCGAGAGGTCTCTTGCCGTCGAGGCGGGCACGCGTTGTGCGCACACCTCGTGTCCCATGTAAACGGCTGCCGCTCCTTCCTTCCTCATTACCCAATCGGCCGCCTGGAGTTTGCTCCCACCCACCACCCATGCCGAAGTTCCATCCGTTCGCAGCTAGCGGTTACTAAGCAACATGGCAGCCGGGCCTGCGGCCGCGCATTTCTAGAAGGTGCGGCAGCATATCGTTTTGCATGCAATTAGTCGCTCGCTCGGGACCCTTGGGTCAGCGCTCAGTTGTTATCTCCTGCTCTGTAGAGCCAGCACGACAGTCGCTATACAGTTCCATTTTCAGGTAATCACAGCCGGACAGCCGTTGCCACCAATGGTTTCTCCGGAAGACGACGCAGCAGAGGCGGATGACGCCGCTCAGCTTGGGGGTAAGCCGTCGTTATAACATTAAGCGGCATTTCCTTTTCTCTCTCGCTTCAGATGGATCATCGGCCACCCCGTGCGACGGCAGCGCGACGGCACCCATCGAGTCGGAGCAGCAACATCTCATGTCCACCGCCAGAGAGCAAAGTAGGTTCTTTCAATTAGAGCCTTCAAGCTTGCCGCTATATAAATTTAAACCAATTTATAATCCGATTTTTTGGGGACAGATTTTCGCAGTGATGTAAATGTCGATGCACTTTAACTTGTTTTGTTGTTCCGTACGTCTTAGCAAAAAGCTTCTGATTTCTGAAGGGTACGGTAGGATGGAGCTGTGTCTGAAAGCAGCATTTTCCTCGGTAGATTAAACATAGGAGACTAGCATAAAAACAAGCAAGGCATTAATGGACCATGGAAGGGGTTGTCTGTTCCAACGATAAAGTTAAATAACAATGTTTTTTACAAAGCGAACCACATAATATACGAAATGTTCCAACTTTATCACAGTGGCAGTTTTTCTTGAAACACTTAAAAAAGTTTCGTTTCTGTCTATGTTCTATAATTGAACAGCTAGTAGCCCCATAATAACAAACAGCAAGTAATGAAACTCACATCAGAGTAAGCATTAATCAGACTCAATTAATCAGACAAGAAACACCACATGTGCAAATCAATAGTATTATACGTTTGTAATTTTATTTCCTGTAAGGACACGATTAACGCACAACTGAGCAAGAGTACAACAGATACACAAAGGATGCAAAAACAGACTGCACTTCTTGACAAATCGAACTATAGTGGTGTTGCAATCCTGGGATTTCCGAGGCGCTCCACATCCGTTGCGATACCGCTAATGCCTTCGCGTCACAGGAAGAAGTTGTTGATGAAGACGATCTTAAGAAGATTTCATTACTGATCCATAAGAGAACGGCTCGTAGCCTCACACGCAATTAAAAACACTCACTTTATAATTTGAGTAGGCATAACACAGAACTGATCAGACGAGAAACACCGCACGACCGCGGGACATTGGGCGAATCCATAGCATGCAATAACGAAAAAAGAAACTAGGAGGCAGTAAAACAGTCACACACAAGATAGTCGTTGTAGGACCAACCAAAAGCCCACGAACCATGCATGGTAGAGCGGTATAAGTATACAGTGTGGCATTATCGTACGAGGATCCAGCGTCGCTGTTTCAGCATGGGCATTCCCTAGAAAGTTGATATTGTGGGAATGAGGCATGCTCGAAATTCTGTTTTCTAAATTAAAAAGCTTCGAATGCTGTTAACTGAAGTAAAGTGAGATAAACTACGTAGGATTCGTGTGATCTAAGCAAACAATTACATGGTTAGGTGTAAGGAGTGGAATAACCGATATGACAGTTTCAGGAAAACGCCCTGGCGCTTCCGTCGAAAAACCCCGACGACGATTCACCGAACTCCGCTACCGTACCCTCAAACTCCCAACCCTTCCGGAGAACCCGAGCAGCGAAGACATGAGGGAGTGGTACACAAAACTGTTCAAAGAAGATCCAATGCGCTACTCACCGAGCGATCGCCAGCTTCTTGCCGACGAACAGCGCAGATGTTTCAATCGCGTTTGGGACAAGTCGTTCTACAAGGAGGAGGAAGATCTGCTCGACGGTTTCGAATCCGACGTAGATGTAAACTGTGACGAAGAGATGAGCACACAAACCAATACCAACACCGATTCGGAGGAGCAGCGCGAGGACGACGGCAACATCTTGGACCCAGCGAAGCTTCCACGAATTTTCGAGATTCCCGTCGACCGTCTCCCTCACGTAATCCCAAACAACGGCAGCGTCATCACCGGGAACGCGGAGAACTGGCTCTACCTACAGAAGACTGAACGAGACTCCACTCTACCTGCAGCGCAGCGCGTAATTTTGCGAAAGGCCAACAAGGAGGCGAAAAATGAGCTTTGGAAACTCACTGAGAAGCTCTTGTCGCAGTTCCACTCGCTCTACGGATTGGAGCAGCGCGTAGAGTTCCAGGATTGCTGCTTGCTGATGGAGTGGGTTCTGCAGGAACGAAACGACGTGAACAAATCTCCCAGCGAAAACCAAAGAGAAAATCTCGAAGTACTGAATATCGATATCCAAACATCGCGGAAAGAACTATACATTTTGGAATTCATCATGGAACAGGCCCTTATCATCAACAACTTAGCCAAGGTCCATCAGTTCGTCATCACCAACTGTATCGAAGACGACGAGTCGGGCAAATTGCTCCCCGAATTCATCAAGACCGCAGACATCAGCTGCGATTTCTGAATCCACAGTCCATAGGCACAATATCTTTCTTTTTCTTTCCACGCTAGTAATTTGCGCGGCTGGCGGGTGTCCTTATAGCTGTTCCCCTCGGTGAATCGAGTAAACTCATCCGCCTGCTTGTTAGAGCTCTGTCATCTCTATGCGACCTTTCACATATCTTTCCTGTCCGTTCAAGTTGGTTCGATCGTTTTTGTCAGCTTTTGTCGTTGTATCCTGAGAAGAAACTCTGTTATTTGTACATAGCTCTTTAAACTGTCCCCACATCAGTCGGTCGGCCTTTACCCACTTCTGTAGAAATTTTCATGATCTTCACCCTGCCTCATCTTCTCGCAGTCCAATCGTACGTTACAAAGTCCGTGTCGCAAAGTCAAGTCCGGTTTCAGAGTAGGCTCTGTCCGGCACATCCCTTGTTGTGCTTGTCTCCATGATGTGCCTGCCTTTCTCTAGTCAGAAGGCCTCGCAGGTCCCTTACAAAATGCTTGCATTCCACAAGAATACCACCGTCAGGTTGGAAACATGAGCTGTGTTTCGTGCCTTCTGAGCTTAAGGCCCCACTCTCACGGGTGGTCAGCTCTGAGCGCAGGTCCACTTCAAGCCCCACAGTTGCAACTCATTCCCCTTGTCCGCCAGGCGAACGTCGAGACATGCTGTTTAGTCGAAACGCTGACAGACCTCCGTTCCTCTACCCTCCTCATCCCCCGCTTGATCCATACCTCCGATTCTCTCTTTTGCGTTGTCTTAAACAACGCTTCCCTATGGCGTTGCCTTAATCAAACAAGCAGTCAAATAGTCAGTCTGTACATAATTTTGTTTGCTACACCCAGTATCAGCTACTAACAGTGCGAAGTGTGCAATATTTTTCCAGTCTCTGTGAGTTCTAGTCCGTATATTACCCGGTTATCTTGTTTCGTTTTTTTATCATTCATTCCATGTTGTTTTCTGTCAGGCGTGTGCAGTGCAGGATTCCATCGTTCGGCACCGCTAGATCATCGTTTGCCACGCCTGACTCTTCTTTCCCTGCAAAACACCAACAACTGGATAAAAATGCATTTATTTCATGTACCTTCACCATTTCGCCCGGTTTCGATAATCACAAAATTTATTCTAGTCCGCAAACCACTTCAGAAGGCTGCGCCAGTGCACATTTTTTTCCGCAGTTCCTGTGTTCATTTTGATTCTCTAATTCGAGTCTGTTGTGATCTTTGGCCATCTGGATACAGCGGAACAGCGTGGATTCGTCCCACGTGTGGTTAACTGCACCTTCCTCATGAAAAGAAGACACGATGAGGCCCGAATTCCTGAATCAACGGAGCATTTGGACTCACTATGCACGTTTCATACCGGTCCATCATGTTCGGCACCATTAATCCCGCATTGTCTTTTCATTCTTTGTTCGAGTTCTATCTACCAAGCAGATCATCAGTCTAAGTCTTCAACAAGTGTCAGGTGTCAGATGTACATAGATTTCACCGTCCACCCGCTTCAGTCGTCACCCACAAATCCTTTGCAACTTACGCTTTTAGTCCACCGATGTTCCCCGTGTCAAATGCCGAACTTTTCATGTGAAGTTTTTTTTTCTGAAGTTTGCACGTAGCTTTTCCTGTCCTCAGCGCTGGCGCTGGCACTCTCATTTCGATCCACACGCTTACCACATCTGTACGTAAACTCTGATCCGTTTTAGTCATTGTTTGTTGTTCACGTAAAAATTATGTAAAATCCAAAAAAATCAACTACCTGTGATTCTCCGGATGTTCAAATCGTCTTACCGTTGACAGTAAACCAAAAACGCATGTGTACATATATCCTATGCCGACCAACTTTCCGACCAATCTACTTTCCATTGTTTGAAACTTTGTTACTATTACTGTTGTGAATTTATTCGAACCAATGTGAGAACCTCCTATGCGCTCAACTTGCCCAATTCGGCTGAAATGTTCAAGTTCCTATGCCAAGCTTTCCACGATCTCAGCTTTATGCTTTAGTCCTACAGCCTCTTTGGTGTTCGTCTCGTGTTCCTCCAACCTGATTCGTGCGTCTTATCGATCAACAAATCGCCGTTCCTCAAGATCAGTCCCGTGAAAACATCACAACCGATCTCAATTTATCGGTCGTCTACTTTTAGTTCTTGCTTACCCTTTTCAAGATCATCATAAGCTCCTGTGTAAGCAGTTGTAACTCCCATATCATTATCCCCATATCGTAATCATCTAATCATATCTCATTTAACCGCATCTAACCAATTTATCATGGTCACTATCAATGTTAATAGTCTCGGATTAACATCCCTGAACTGTTTCTCGCTACCCTACGTCCTAACATCCATCGTTTCATGTGACCCTCAATATGTCTAGTACAAACATTAATCCGCCGTTGTCTTGTGGTAGTGAAATAAATGTGTTGTGAGAGAGGATGCATTTACAGGGACATTCGCAGATTTTCAAGTATAAATCTCTTGAAGAAAAACCAACGAAAAACCTACCATAGGTTTCATCCAAACGCAACTAGAGGTTACTAGGCAGCATGGCAGCTTTAGCATCTCGTTTAGTAATCAATAAATCGACCGCGTGGACTTCGGATCAACTCTCACATCGATCGTCGTTACAGGAATACATTATTAGGAGCAAAGATATTGGGATGTGCTTAATAAACATAATATGTATATCTGGAAGCACCGGTAACAAAATGATGACGACTACACAAAAAAAAAAAGTTTTTAAAAAAAGTCGCTGGACAAATGCAAAAATGCAAATGATAAAATATCTGTGTCGAAGTGGAATATGTTCACAAAAGTGTGATGTGGTTGACACTTGCTTCAAACCTTCTACACTTTTGCAGCGTTTTCTAGCTTTCTCACCTTGTTCAACCGAAGAGGCCTTCTTCAGATCTCGTTCCATTCAAAGCGCCAAAGAGAAGCAACTGAGTTTTATAAATATGACGACTGGTTCTACATGCTTATTGTTTTAAAATAAAGCAGTTTTGGCTTCACTTGTGTGTATTTCGGCCTTAATTTCTTTTTTAACAACGCTAGAATACAGGTAGTGATGCACTGATATCGAGCTAGTCGGAAGTTAGATAGTCACAATTAACCTTCTAAGCATTTCGAATGTTAACTGCGTGCATGTTGATTCTCAGTCATCATGCACGCCTGAGACGCTCTTATTAAAACTTCATTGGGGCCTCGGCAATCCTCCTAAAGCAATATATGCAACACCGAAATCTTCTGGATTACTCCATTTATTTATTTACACGCAAGGAAATGCACATTACATTGAACATGAACACTAATAACTTAAAACAGCAGAGGAGAGCGATGCTTAACCCGTTTAGTTGGCGGCTTCCTTGGCGACCTCGAAGGGAGCAGCGACGGGGAGTTCACCGGAGTCAGCGATAACGCAGTCGCTGACGGGACGGTCTCCGGGCTTGGTCTTGGTGTTCTCGATCTTGCGGACGACATCCATGCCTTCAAGGATCTTGCCGAAGACGACGTGACGGCCGTCCAACCAGGGGGTCTTGACGGTGGTGATGAAGAACTGGGAGCCGTTGGTGTCACGTCCGGCGTTGGCCATGCTCAACCATCCGGGTCCGTAGTGGGCAAGCTCGAAGTTCTCGTCAGCGAAACGCTCTCCGTAGATGCTCTTTCCGCCGGTTCCGTCGCCACGGGTGAAGTCACCACCTAAAAATTATCCGATAAATTACACATAATTGAAATAAATGCTCTAACCCTGGATCATGAAGTCCTTGATGACACGGTGGAACTTCGATCCCTTGTATCCGAATCCCTTGGCTCCAGTGGCGAGCTGAAGGAAGTTCTCGGCGGTCTTGGGAACAACATCTCCGAAGAGACCGATGACGATGCGGCCTTGCTTCACTCCTCCGATCTCAATGTCGAAGTAGACCTTCTTGGTGACGGTGACAGTGTCAGCCGCAGAGAGAGAGAAGACGGCAATAAGTCCGACAACCGCAACGGCGAGAAGTCCCATAATTACTGAAAACAAGGGGTTTGAAGGAGAGCGTTCCTGTCAAAACAGATCACCACGAAGTCAACATGCAGCAGAGCCGCCAAAGCGGCCTTGCCAGTGGCCACGGCCAACCACGAACAGCGACTAATCTCACAAAAAGACGGATCTCTACCTTTGCTAACGAACGAAACTCGTCGAAGACGAGTGAGAAGCATCAGCCCAGCACGAGTTATCTTTGATTCTGACTGCGGCAAGCGGACGGTAGACAGTGGACTTGTGCACAAACCGCCACGTCAGCGCAAGCGAGCCGCGCACGCCGCCGCGTTGGAAAGCAGCGCGCTTTTCCGCTCTCTTTCGCCCGTTCACCGCTCTTCTTTGGCGAGCAACAGCGGCGCCACCACGACCATTCGTCAGGCGACACGCGGAAGACTAAGAACGAAAGAGCAGATCGGCCCTGGCGAAGGTGCCAAGGTCGAGCCGAGAAAAGGGAGGTGCCGGAAGAATAATACCACACTTGCCGGCCTCGACCTGTGCCAAATGACAAAGACACCCATCACTCTTGCGTCGCCGAACTTTTTATAGGCGCGGCTTGGCTATCGCATCGGCAGATGACCCTCACTGAGATGACCTGTAGGTCATATTTCTAGGAAGAACAGACGGCACTGAATAATCAGTGAGCACTTGCGAGAAACAACCGAATCCGCCTCAACGCTGCCTGCGATCATCGACGGAGCCCTTTTATAATAATGAGAAGGTCGATGACATTGGACGCCTGTCTCTTCGAAGGCAAGGACGTTTCGTTGTTCGTAGCAAGTTTATCGCATCGCATGGGAGAAATCGATGGGTTTTTTTGTTAAAATCGGAAAGAACTGGGAGCTCGCAAGAATTAAAAATAAGTAGCCTTGAGTTCCCAATGTCACTGATCTCATAAGCATAATTGTTGGTCAATTTGGTAAGATGTCACCCTATTTCTTGTGATAATCTCTGAAATTGACTTCTTTTTATCTTTTATTTAAAAAAACAATTTTAACTCGCCTAAAATTAAAATTAAAAATAAATTACAATCAGAGAAACCTACAAATAGCGCTCTTCAAAGGCTCCCTTACAGGATCACAGCTTCCCACAAATTCTTCTATAAGTAAAAGTACAGTAAAATAGTCAAAAAACAAACTTCTGCTGAATA
>KN172964.1:15945-35677 GCA_000757755.1 Steinernema glaseri
TTTACCCGCATACAACCCCTGGCATGCGCTGTTAATGGCCCGCAGGTTTGAAACTGTCAGAGAGGAACGCTTGCGGCAAATTATAAACACGTCGCCAGCCGAGGATGAAATAAGGGCGTCGCGATGGCCCACCGTGGGAACTGACATGTCTAGAAACTAGCTTTTAATAACTGAAACAGGAAATCTCTGAGATATTTCCCATGGCCTCCTCGCCCAGAGACTTCATTTATATAAAAGCATTGGGTGGGATAATTGGGAATCGGCCCGGAATATTTTTTAGTTGTTGTTCGCGTTGGCTTTTCACAGCATTCAATGCTTTTTGTTGCGAAAAACATAACAACTTCCCGCGCCAGACGAATTTTAGGCAAATTTTAACAATCTTACGAACAATAGGTTTCTTTTGATGTATTTTTTATGCTTTTTTATGCTTTTTTTATGTTTGCGCACAACCATCCAAGGCTGAGTGGTAAAGAACTAGATAGTTCCTCACACATTTTACAAGCCGAGGCTTCTTTTTTTTGTACAGCACCTGTAGTCCCTTTTTGAACCCCCAAGTTTTTTATGCTTTAAATTATAAGAATTACAATAAAATCATCATTTAATGATTGCGGAAAACAGCAGTTTTTCGGCACGAAAAATATTTTATCTGATAGTATCTAAAAATTGTAACTAGGAAACAATGAGAGCCGAGCAACGTTTACGATATGCCTGAAACCTATGTGTTACTATGAAATATCGAAATGATGCGCTCCACTTCATATGAGGCAAGCGGCATGGGCGCGAAAGGCGATTATTAGCATCCGCCGGATAACGAAGTCAATTTTGACTCCACGCTCACTTTTGTGTCCAGACCCAAAATAGCAGCACTCCTTCCATGGTTGTTACGCCAATCAGGCGTCCAAAATGACTCATTCCGGCTCATCGAGCTTCGGGCCATGTCTGACGTTTTTTTCTCAACTCTCTTGGACGACGGTCCCATAATTGAACACGACGTCCCGATTGTATGTTTTTTCTTCACTTATGAAGAGTAAGCATAAAAATCAAACATCGTGCTTTACGAGCGGTTGTCCTATAATAGACTTGAGTATACCTGTACCTGTACTATCTTTATATATGTTTTGACCGTCTCTGACATCATAAATGCGGTGATCATGTACTTACAATTGGTTCCGTACTCGTAAGCAAAAAGACCTTTAAAGGGCAGGGCGGCTATTGTTCTTTGACAACCGTACTTTTTACTTTATTTCTTGAATCAACGGCTAAACGCCGTGCAAGACACCGGTGCAAGCATACAATACAGCAAAGAAAGAGTCTACTAGACACATATCACAGTCTGCTGCATCTTGTGGCAATTTCCGTTCGGCGTGTCGGTCGATATTGGTGTTGCACCCTTGAGTTCGGAATCCGGCGCGTGTCCTCTCCGCAGATGGCGCGATCCTTTTGTTAACCGGGAGTAGTTTGACGTCGATCAAGCGGCGCATCGGGATATCCATTTGCTTCGGGTTGAACTTCGGGCTGTGGGACGACACGCTTCGGTGGTAGACGGAGAGCCGCGCTGAAGCCGTAGAACTGGAGTGATTGAGATCATCTTCTTGCTGGCGGTGGTGGAACTACAGCTCCAAGGGTTCCATTCCTTTCTAGGAGCCGGGGCAATCATTTGATTGGTAGAGAACGGAGTTCGACCGCTAACTCAAGAGAGCAGCGGAACGACCCGACGCTTTCTGGATGTTTGAGATTTGCTTTCTCATAGCAACTAGCGCTGCCATTTCGGCGCTCGGCTTTATAATAATCTTATTCTTCAAAAGACAACCCCCATTAAATGCTTGGAATAGCATTGCCACTTAGCTGGCAATTGATTTCGTCAGCTTCTCGCTGAGCACCTTTTTGTATTTTTCGAATCCTTTGTGGTGACTCCTGCTTCATAACAACAGCCAGTCATGAAGCTGGGTATTAGTTTAACAAATCGCTTTTATGAGACCTTATCTTTCATAAAATTAAAATTTTCTAAGCGTGGGTTGATGTAGCGAAGATAAGCAGGCTTTAGAGGTCTGTCACAGTTGGTGACTCTTTCACACATCACCATGGCCAGAAGTCACCAGTATCACATCTTTCGCCGCTAGCAAACTCAATTACCACTTAATTAGGGCCTTTCGGGCGGGGTTTGGCATCTAGCGTGTAAGGATAAAAGTTGCCACATTTCACTTGTGTTCGATGCTTCGATCCATGTTATGCAGATTCTCTGATCTGTGTTCGTCACAAATTTTCCACTTTTTAATGATACTTAATGGTTAAAGCCGAAATACACATTAATTGCTGATCGATGTTAAACTCATTTATTGGAGCTTATAATCCATGGACGATGGGTTGGTGACATTATGTTCCGGACAATTTTAGAACGGGAGCTCATCTTCGGAACTATGGATTATTGAAGGAGAAGCCTTGGAATGAAAAGAACCATCGTTTCGATTGCGGTATAACTTTTTAGCATTTGGTTTTTGCACAGGACATGTCCTTAAAATTCCCCTTTAGGCTCCGATAATATCTATTGGTCAAAACAGTACTCTTTTAACTTGGATTTCCCTGCCATAAAAACTACGGGCGCAAATTGGACGGTTCTATATGTTCCAAAGGTTTATGTGTGAATATTTGGAACAAATTACTCTGAGAGTGCTCCGAAGCTGATTGTGACCATTCCGCGCTCAGTTCACCCTTTTCTACCTGTAGACAACTTGTCATTCTGATTACTGGAAAAGAACTGTTTAAAAACTACGCTGCCACTCGGCGAAAACTGCAATAGCAGTCAAGAGCAGTCTATGTTCGCCCTTTTTATATAGAGAATTGAGAGTATGTTAGAAAAGACCGAAATTGACTGGAATCCGGTAAATGTGGCAGTCAATTTTCAACATTTATCTTTATTTAAATGCATTAGAGCAACATTATAAACTCGTATAGTCTAAGATGATGCCGATGTCTGATAGGAATAAACTATGCCAGTCTCAGGAATCTAAGACGTCGGTGCTCTAATCAAATTTGCACAGCGAACCCTAACAGTTCACTATACTTGGATATTATGGCAAAGTGCAAATTATTCACTCCATAAAAATTAGATTTTCTATAATGAACTAAGGCCAGTTTAGAAGAAGTTCGTAAGGTGTTGTTTGGCGCAGCTAGCTCAACGTGCTCCGAGAAAAAAAATCGCATTTTTCTATCGAAATCGTAGTGACGTTGTCCTTACATCTTTTTTGCACTCCTAACTCTAGGAACCCTGATTAAGGGCGTAATCACAATACAAACCTATCAATACAAACTTCTAATTTGTGATGTACTTTTTGCGGGGCAGCTACCTGTTAGGAAAGTCAGACGATCACGTCATTTTTGATGTCGTAGAAGCCGCATTAAGCCCTTCCAATTTCGGATGACTGTGACGTAAATACAGGCTCGGTGGCAGTCTTAATTTTAGTCACTGCTTTAACATGAACACACGATGCTATGAGTCGCTTTAGAAAATCCTGAGCTTCAAAATACAGACCCTTTGCTTTTAATCTTCTTTTCTAACTATCTACGGTCCTGATCCATGAACGATGCCGCGCGCCATCTTATGTCTTTCGCTTGCAAATACGCATTACACAAAGCTCTCAAGCTTGTGTATGTGCAAATTACTTCCGCCTAATGTGAGAACCCTATTTCGCTTTGTCCCAGAGATATATTGTTCCATTGTGGACTGTCGAGACAGCAGTCATCTATTTTGAGAAGTGTAAGTAACTAAGTGGTCAAATCGTTTGCGTGACGAAGCATATGTAGTAAGTGTGGCTTCTATTTACATCTTCGTACTTAAAATGTTGTTTTCTAAATAACATTTCTAATTAATGCAAGTCACGCTTCATACCCACAAAATGGATCATTTACGTTGTCCTTTGTAATCTTGTTTATAAAAGTTTGCCGTTTTGCGCTTTCAGTACTAGGGAAATTATTTCTTAGATGGCGGACTAAATTTTGAAGAAATTCGAACGTCCACTGAAAGAATCTTAGTTGAGGAAAGCATTGATATTGAGAAACCCTGAAAATGTGGGCCCTCCTGTGGGCACGCTTCCCATGTTTTCGTCATGCTTCCGGCTCCGATCCAGTTGTCAGACACCCTCTGGTTTTGACAGCTTCACAACATAACCCGCCCTCAGACCGCAGCATAAGCTTCGCAGTTTCTGTGTCCTAATCTAAGAGCCCGGACGTCATCAAGGTCCTAATGACAATTCCTGTCCAAGACGCGTACTTTGCCTGCTTCTTCTCGGAATAGAAACAAACAAAGTCCGACCAGTTAGTGCTCCACAGAGGGTGGCCTAATTTGCGTGCTTATCAGAAAAGCCTGTGTCCAGCAAACAACGTGCATTTTCCCACTACTCCATCTTCGCCTTAAATATTGTTCTTTATGTTCAAATGTTTTTATGCTCGTAAGTGTGCAGGGCTAATGCCATCTTGGAACACCACTCAAGCGCAAATGACGCGCGCCCAAAGACAATGAGATATTACTTAGGCAACGTGAAGTCAATTTTGATTGAGATGCTCGTTTGTCGTGGGCGGATTAATGGTTTTGCAGAATCTCGTGTATTTGTGCACACCTATCTTTAGCCCTCAGCTGAGTGGCCATATAAGTATAACAATTTGTTAAATACCTTCCCGGGGATAGTATCACACGTTCTTTCCCTGCGTAGGTGGATGGTTCACGTGTGCTAATTGACCTTCTTGGTAGATTGATCTTTTAACGTGTCAAGTTCATCTCCGAAACGGGTATGGATGAAGAGGTTCATAGAATTTTGTTTATCAGCTTTCCTAAGCACCACTCGTCACGAGCTTTCAGAAGTGCGCCAGCATTTGGGGCATAATTTGCGAACTCCAATTGTTCTTTTGAATTCTTTTAAGCATGGGCAGACAAAAACAAGACATTCGTATTTCCGTTGACTCCAGGCGGCAATATAAACGTTTTACTTGGGAGGGTGGTAGGAGGCGTCATTTGTAGGGCTTTTTTGTACGCTGAGGTAAGACGAAATTGCGTGACTCGTCCAATTATGAGATTTTCGCAGTGATCTCGTTGACCTTCGCGAGTTCCGAAAATCTGGGCCTGTCAAGGACCAAGCCCAATTAATACATGTATGTGCTCAAAGCTCTTGACACGTTTGATTAATAACTCGTCGAAATGAGTTAATTCATTCATCATCCTTTGCTCCCTCCCCATGGCAGCCCCGCCCGGTAACAAGAACGAGAGCGCCTTATTTTCGGTCACCAAGTGCAAGCTGCAACATTGTCAAAAGTGACACATTGTTCGAGCAAGCATCAAGAGGCGGGACCTATGGTCCGTGTCCGGAGCAGTGGAAAGCTCAAGACGCTGTAATTTCCATAGATCATTCGTGTAGTTGCCTTGGCCCTTTGATGGACACATTTTCGGGAGGGTTCTACCGGCAGCGGGGGATGAATCTTTGATCATCCCTACTAAATTAAGCCGCACGTTCCTGGGAATACGGTTCTTTCCAGATACCAATTACCCTTAAAGGCTCTGATCACTTCGGACAAGAAGATGCCGCCGTCCTTTCGGGATGCACGCCTTCTGGTTGTGCGTGCTCATTTGAAGAAAACTTGACCGAGAACTCTCTAGTTTGACTTCACTCGCTGAATTACTGCTCATTTTCGGATGATGGCCAAGACGATTCCACGAAACACGGAGGGGAGTCTCCAAGTAGTCACTTTAATGGATTTCAACCGCGCCTCCTTTCCGGATTCACTATTTACTCATTCCGTTAGTCGGCACTTAACACCGCGCGTAGATAAATAACCTCGGGAGGCGGCACCAGGCGGACCGTTTGCAGAGGCTGCTCCTCCCCAGGCACTCAAATTCGGCGACCTTGTTTGGAACTGCATTCTTTAAGGACGTCGTTCCATCTTTTACAACTGTTTACTTGACTCCGTGCCACAGGGCCATCGACGCTAAGGATGCTCCCGAAATCGGCTCTATTTTGATGACGTGCACATCGTGTCAACAATTTGATTAACTTCCTTATATCATCGATGCTTCCTTAACATACTTCCTCTCTGCATTCTTCAGACTACAACATGATGGGATTGCTTTCGACGATTCGCGGAAAGTCAAGTCCCACTGAAGATCTGAAGCTGATCGCCAACGTCGATGTCACTCCGATGACTCAGAAAGAGCGCAAATTGGTCATTCAGATGTTCCCGGAGTACGTGTTGTTTCTGAATTGTTGGATTCTAAATGCTGCTTAAGAATTCTGAAGCACCACCCGGAACTTTTCCGTACCGTCTGGCTTCGTTCTGCTCAGCGCAGCAACTCCATCAAGGTAATCCATCCTGCTCGCCTTCTTTAGCCGTGACATGGCTAAACAATAGCCATTACTATGCATAACAATTTTCAGAAAGCGTTTGGCGTTGCCGAAAACGAGAAACCCGAGGACAATGCAACATTCATGAAGATCCCCGTGCAGATCGAAGCATTCTTCAAACAGCTGATCATCGGGAGCTCACTGGACGAAAAGAACATTGAGGACACTTGCTCTCAGCTGGGCGCTCGCCATGTCGACTTCATCGCTCGTGGTTTCCACTCCGTCTTCTGGGACATATTCATGGTACCATCGACATGTCACATGCATATTCATATTATGCGTTGTTTTAGGTGTGCATTGCAGAAGTGGTCGACGAAACCTTGGCCGAATTTGTGACGTCGCCTGATCAGAAGCGGCAGATCTCGAACGCTTGGCAGCGTGTGGTCCATGCCGTGGTTCACCACATGCGTGCTGGATATATGAAGCGCCAGAAGGAGGTCGCTGGAAACGGACGCAAGTCGCTGGGCAACTCCGAGAACATCTAATCAGCTTGTGGTTTTGGCGCTTGCAACCCCGAACTACTATGTATATCGCTCTGCTCTTTTTATCATATTACACACCATTCATGTACTCCCGATGTTAAATGAAAAAAGGTTCACCATAATGTAATTCAGTTCCTCTTTGACGTACAAAAAGTTCCAACTTCCTTCGGACTAAACCCCCAAGATGTAATTTGGTTTTTATAAAGTTTGTCTGGATTCCGGCCGGAAGAAAATAAATCCTTCGTCCAAATTGTTGTCGTTGCTCGACGTTCGTTCTGTAGAGTGGTCGCCTTAGTACACACCCAACAAATTTACGGACGTTAGACCGCAGGACATTTTTCAATGAACCGCTGGTTGCGATGTGGAAACGATACATGCTTGCCATTTATTTCAATTGCTTCTCGTTTGTCAATCTTTCGACTCCTTGACACTGCAGTTTAAACGATAAACAGTTTTGAAAATAGATATAAAAGCAACCCCGCCAGAAGATCATGCACTATCTGTAACAAGGTACACCTGTGGTGATAATTCCATATGTAAAAGAAGAACTACGTCAGGCGCAATGGCTAAATATGTGAACAAGATTGGAGATCAAAGAACCTTTACCCTCCCCAAAGATGCGCTTGGCGGACATCCATGTTTAGCCCCAAACACGCACTTACTTACTTTAAGTACAGCAACGTGGCCTCCTCGTCAAGTTCCGTGTCCAAATTAAAACTCTCGTCCGCTTCTTCACGCACCGCACTGCGTGCCACTAAAATGCTCGCCCTCACTAGTTTCATGCATAGTAAATGGCAATACGCAATCGCCACCGCCACCGCCATGCACGTAAACATAAGTTGTTGATTTCGGGTATAGGGAACGGGAAGATCTACGTAAAAATTCATTTAGCCTTGTGTCTTTCAGCGCATCCCTTCTCTGACAAAGGTCCAATGTCTGGAAGCGAAAGTGAACTTAAGTGAGACGCTTTGTTTTCGTTTTAAACTATGGAATGTATGGTCATTTGCATATAAAACCAATTTCGACCTTCAGCGCGCACACAAACCGGGAAAGCAGACCATTGACCAAACTGAAAATATTGTGGATAAGCCTATATCGAAATTGAATAAATAAGTGGAGTAAGAGATACAGAAAATCAAGTTTTTTCTTATTTTTTAATCTGTGTGCAAAAAAACAATTTGTTGAAATCAATAGAATTGCTTAGATACATGATAACAAAGCTTGATGATCTTGACGACCGCTTAGCAGAATTTCTCAAGACGTTGGCTGCAAGTGACACTCCATGACGTAATTAGCAAAGTGGCCATAAATAACTGCAGATGGATCAACTTGCGGAAATTTTCCATCTGTTTGGCCCACACGCAATTTGGATCCGTTTTTCTTACTTTTTTTACTTCTGGAATTTTGAGCATATAAGGAATGAGAAATGAGAGATAGAGGAGGAGAGCGAAAGAGGACCCTGAATATTTGGGGTTGCAAAAATGGAACAAGAAAAAAACCCTGTGAGAATTTGTTTCGAGAATGAAGCGGATGAAAGAACATGAAAAAAGTAAGAGGACAAGCGATATAATCAGTGAGCACAAACTTATTTGAAATCAAAATGAAGTAAACACTAGAACGTAAGGCTGCAAATATTAGCTATTGGCGTTGCCAACTTCCTCCTTTCCCTGCTGTGTTGACCGAAATTCAGAAATATAGGACGAACACCCAGTACGGTGGATACAGATAAAGGTGAACGATTGTGTTTTTTCAGCGTTAAATATTTAGTAGTGGTAGAAGAATGTCCGTCAATTAGACTGAATGTTTCGAATTGTGTTCTTCTATACGCTACACTTCATTTTACTTAAGAGTTTTCCATTTTATGCGCATCCGGATCATCCTGGCATGTGTTCCTTTTATTTTCCTCGTCCTGTCATGTCACTTTCATCTGTTCCTACTTCAAAAAAGCTTTCATGTGCTATCAGCCAGACACATCTCTGATCCACGGAGGTTTTCCATCCTGGACGTGTGAGCGTAAACATTGAAATTAAGAAGATGGCATGCCTAATTTGATATCCGGAATCTTCGAAAACAAAGAAGCAATCTTTGATCCTGTTTGATCAAAACAACAATTAGTTATATGAGAAATGGCATACACCGATATTGTTTGTGACATTTTCCAGACAAACTTCAAATATGTGAAATATATTCGAATATCAGTCTTCCTTGTTTCATTGGGGTTAAAAATGCCGGAAAAGGGTTGTATCCATTGAAGTTGAGCTCTCTCCCGAAAGATACTGTTCAGAATCTACAGGCGAACTCGTAACAAGGCAAACACATATGCTCATACCAGAAAAAAAAACAATAAAGGAAGTGCTTAACGAAAGACTCCATGGTTTAACCAAAAATCAGACCCTGCTGGACCATGGCGCGATTCTGGTAATGCTTGGACTGTCCGACCTTCGTGGACTCCACATGGCGACGCTTCCTGCAGCCGGATCCTGAGCTTGGTGGGTCGAGTCGTCCAATCTCCATCTAACGTTATATAATAATCAGTTTGCTTAGTGGTTTCCACTCTGAAGGGTCAAATTTCTATGTAAGATGTATGATGGGTGGATCGTATCGCAGGCTTTTCCCATCTTATCCGAGGTACAGTGGTCTCGGACAAGTATTTTGCGGTCTATAGTAGTTTGCCACCTGAAGCGTTTGTTGTTACAGTATTCTTATTATAGCTTTGATCGCACGAAACAAAACATAGAGCGGTCGAACTACTTGTGTACGTGGTCCCATCGCGTGAGACGCGATAGTTTAAGATTTCCACCGCGAACGTGTGTGTTCTCTGGTTTATTATTTTTATGTCTGTAGTTTGCTTTCTCTTATGTTCATGCAAACGGGGCAATTCTCAATGACTATTCTCTTCTGCTGCTCCACGCGCATGATGCTCTTCCACAAAAATCTTTCAGACCACCGAAGATGGCTTCGACCGTTCACGAGGTCATCATCCTGGGAGCTGGTATTATGGGCTCATGTGCCGCTTACCATTCTGCTCGCGCATCACTGAGACCTCTCGTCGTTGAGCAGGTAATTTTCCTTCATTTGTTTACAAATATACCAGCAGCTCAGTTTGCCAGGGGACACTCCAAAGGCTCCAGCCATGGACAATCCAGGATCATTCGATACTCACATGGTGACGAGACATACTTGCCGATGATGAAAGAGTCGTATCAGCTATGGAATGAATTGGAAGAAGTGACAGGGAAGTCACTCATCAAGTACCTTCCGAGTAACCGGCATGCTAAGACTTCATGACTCTATTTTAGTAAATGCGGTCTGCTTCGAGTAGCTGACGAGAAATCCGTGAAGAATTACGCCAAAATCCTTAAGGAGTACGGTGTTAATCATCAACTTCTGAAGGGAGACGAAATAAAGAACACCTACCCACAGTTTCAATATGGAGCCGGTTGGCACGGCTTACTCGACGTGGACGCTGGCATCATCTTCGCGGACAGATGCATGGCGGCAGCACAAGAAGAAGCTGCTAAGAATGGGGCAACATTCCGCTTCGAAGAAAAAGTCACTGCGATCAGGAGCGAATCTGAATCGGTGGTTGTCGAAACAACCATGGGACTTTATAATACGAAAAGTCTTATCGTAACAGCTGGAGGTTGGCTTAAAAAGGTCCTTCCTGGAATGGACAATCTTGTCCACACTCAGGTACGTATACAAGTAATTTCTTTAGCATAGGCTTAATGGTAACGGCGAATCATTGCGCTTCATATTTAAATTTCCCTTTGATCGAAAAATTCATTTCACAAAAGTTTTTTAGGCAGAGCAAATAGGAACCTTGTACTGGACTATCAAATCAAACAATGAACATTTCGATGTGAACAGAAACAAGTGCCCGACGGTTGTCATTGAGGATGGAGAGCATAAGATGTTCATGATTCCACCTGTCGACTATCCCAACCAAATCAAGGTTCACTAGGCTTTTAGTGCGTAGCGTATCCATCCTCTCTCAGCTGTGCCTAGATTCCTGCGTAGCAATTGACCCTGATCAGCCACTGCAAAAATTGCCCGAATGGATGCAGGATGTAGTGGCAAAACACATCACCCAGTACATGCCCGACATCGATGCCAGTAAGCCTTCAAAAATCGACTTATGTGTATACACGGTGAGAATCATAAACGATTTATTCGACGAAAACTCATGTTTTGCAGATGACCAAGGATAGCCATTACGCCATTGGAAGATATCCGTCTGACCCTCGGATCCTGATTGCCGGTGGTTTTTCAGGATCTGGCTTCAAACTGGCGATTTCTGTTGGACGCATGCTAAAGGATTTGGCCCAGGGAGCAGATGCAGGAATAGTTCCTGAACTATTCAGTCTCACAAGAAATCGTGTAGCAAAACACTAATTTATAATGTCAGTAAACTATCTTATACAGCAGTATACTGTGCGCGGTCCAGAGTTCCTTTCCAGGCTTCATACTTCAAGCCAGGAACATATAATTGCTCGAGACTAGGTGCACAATAAATGTTTATACGTTGTAAAACGTCCGCTTTATAGTTATAGACTCTTTAGCTTTAAAAAAATCTTTGGAATTTAGGGCGACTGGACTACAGCCTCTGAGATATGAAAATCTAATCACAAATGGCTCGACAGAGTCTGGCCTGTGGACTTTGCTCCTCGTATTCGCATTGTTGCTTCGTGTTTGTATCGTTTGTAGTTTTACCTACATATTCGCATTGTGGAATATGTGTCACAACGCCGTCCATATTCAAATAACAAAAAAATGTGTTCTTGACATTTCCATGTTTGCCGGCCTTTTCATTTATAGTGTGCGTTAATGAAAACAGCATGATTACGGCACGTCAAAACTCTCAGCCGCAGGTGAACGTCTGAACACCTGCGTAACTGGATAAATGTTCACATGTGATGCATAAGTAATTTGACTGAACAAACAGGAAGTACGCGGCATGTTTGTTATCAAATAAGCAAAGAATATTAAGAAACAATTAAATTCTGCAGAAATCTTAGAAATTTATTAAGTATGCAGTCAGCTAGTAGTTCATATATCGTGCATAGTTCATATACAGTACATATATGTGTAGTTCTAATGTCCAAATTGCGGCAATTCAAAATTAAGCAACTATTTACCTTTCTGTTTACATTACATTGTTGACAAGGACACTTATGGTGTATGGTGTATATATTTGCCTATTTATTGTCGTAAATGCGGCGACAAACAGACCGACTCTTTTTGGTGATTTCCCCAAGTATTGACCTTACATAATTACCGACAACAGTTGAATGAACACTTTTTGAATAACAGGAAACGAACAGTAACATTCTAAGGGGTTCGTCGATATTTAGTTGTAACCAGGGAATGCAAGGAAGAAGCCCTATTTGCACTGTGAGATGTTGTGTTCTCTAATATGTATATACCGTTAATATAATATCTATTTGTAAACATTTCGTTATGCTGGTTGAGTTATTGACATATTCATAAACGAACTGTGATGGCTAGTGACTAGCTCTGTACGTATCTTCTAGACACACATAACCACCATCAGTTCTGCTACAAAAGTAAACACCCCAATAGCTTCTTCCGGTTTTAGTCGAATGGGAGCTGTCTGCTCTAAGTAGCTCTTCCTTTTAGTTTTGTTTAAATTTTAATTCTTAATCTTCAACAAGGGGCACTTATGTTGATATTACTCTGTTCACATCCCTCTTTCACGTTATAGCAAGATCGATGCCTCTGACGCTAATGAGACTAATTAATTTGTACCCGAACTAGAAAAATTGGATATGAACAACTTGATTACTCCCGTTGTTTCCATAAATTTCTAAGGACACTTTTACCTTGACTTTCGCACATACTCATACGCCACATTACAGCACTGTTGCCGATTTAAGCATTTAAAAGCAATACATTTTC
Source organism: Steinernema glaseri (assembly GCA_000757755.1). Lineage (NCBI taxonomy): Eukaryota > Metazoa > Nematoda > Chromadorea > Rhabditida > Steinernematidae > Steinernema > Steinernema glaseri. Next base: position 28,733 of record KN172964.1, read on the forward strand.
CACCCCGCCAATCTTTCCTTAAAAACGTCTCCATTTATGATCATACAATCCTTTTCAGCACCATCGCAGTTCTTCCGTCCAATTTTACATTCCACGTGTGATGTTTACATTATATATATTCGCGACCGGGCCAAACAGCTCCACTGCAAATAGCCGCCATCTCTCTGTTTGGCCGCCGATCGCGCGCGCGAATCAAACACAGAACCGCCGTTCATTTCCTGTGTAGTGCGCAGCTTGCACTTAGAACTCACCATTCACACTGGAACGAGGATAATACCCGCTTGATCCGTATTGCTGTTGTGCTCGTACTATGTAGCCTGTTGTTCATACCTTGTAACATATACGCTTCCGCATTAATTCATAAGCTGTTAGGGTGGCAATTGCGAATCAATGCTGCACACTTTCACTATGGAAACGTGGGCTACTTACGCTGTTCGCGCGCTGTTCCTTCTCTATATCCAATTGAACGAACAAGGGCGCCCGTGAGGGCCCAGCGCCCGGAACTTGTAGGGCACCCAACGTTTTATGCTCGTTGTAGTGACTCATGATCGTGTTGTTCTGTGACTGTGGCTTCACTAGGCACTTTTGCGAGTTAAATCGGCTTTAGTGAAAACACGTTTTGAGGATCATTGTGGAAGGATTCTGTTCGCTCATGTCAACTCATGGTTTATTGCAGGGAGTAGGAGATGTTTCATGGCTATGAATGATGCCGACGTTGAGAGAGCCGAAACCGCCAGCGGATGGTATGAGACCGTCTACAAGTGGCTTTGTCAGCATTACTTCACTACCGCTTATTTCATTGTGATATGCGCGGTAAGAGTGCGCTGAGCAACATGCTCCTTCAACTTGTAACGGTTTCAGTACTTCATCGGCTTTGCTGAATATCTGTACCTGCGCCTGACGGCGTATTTCATCCCCGAAATTACCGTATATCGCCGTATCTGCGAAAAGAGATCTGAAGAAATCATAGGAAAAACGGGTGTCCACTACATTACAATTCTCTTCAGCTTTATAGTCCTTGCAGCGCTGCAGTTATTTGTAAATTTCCGCCACCTGGCTGTCAAAACAGCGTAATTACGTTTCAGGCCTTTTTCTTGCTCACCATTTCGAGCAAACTGCCCTCGAATGTGCCTGAGGTAAACGAGCAGCAGCGTCAGGAGCGGCCCTACACTCGAGAGACCCGTGACGCGCTGTTTGTGCAAAATGTTAGGGAGAAGCTGCACAAAACGATGTACCCTACTCTACGTAAGTCTCCTTTCCAAGCATTCGACAAACCCGGCTGGGAAAGACGTAAAGCGACCCTTGTTCTAATCTTTGACTCTGTAATGAATGTCGACTGAAGTAAACATGAGCCCCTGGAGACGAAAGAGCAGAAATGTGTTCCAGAAAGAAAAACGGAAAGACGAAAGTAATTGGGCTGAAATTAAATTGGCAGGCTGTAGAATATGTGGCGTTTTCGCGTTTTGTGTTGCAATTAAAGAGACACAAAGTATTTCGGAAAAACATAGGCGGATACATACCATTCTTAGAGTAAAAATCCAAAAACATAAATGTAAAATTCAAGAATTAAACAAGAAACAAAACAATAGAACATTGCTTAGAACCACGTCCAGAAGATGTGATTTCGAACCCTGATGTCGCCGTGTGAGTTACCGGAATTAGTTACCAACAAAGACTTAGGTACGTGCTAGTGCTTATTTTTTTGTCACCGGCCCCTCGGCTAGCACATCGGTCGCCGACAATGTTAAACCCCTGGGTTTGCTACCAATTTTACGACCTTTGCACCTGTAGGGTGAATCATCCGTCGGTAAACGTAACCGGCATCGTTTCCATTTTTTCCGCTTTTTGTTCTCAAGAAAGTAGGAAAGAAAGAAAAGATATTATACTACCAAATTACATATCCGTGTGACACTACTTTATTCATTACCTTTTGTGAGTTATGAGAATAAGAAATGAGAAACTCCTGAGAAAACTGAGAAAAAAGGAATAATGATAATATCTAGCAGCTAGGTAATAACCAGAATAGAATTCACCCACTAATCCTACGATAATCCGAACCTTTTTTATGCGTTCTTTCAGCACCTCATTCCTTTTTTGACTTCACACAAAGCAGTGTTTGCGGCGTGTATATCATAGAAAACATGGGGTGTCTATGAAACTGCAGTTGCTCAGAAACTGAACATTCATTTTTTCACGTCCTTGTATGGTGTTCAGTTCTTATCGTGAGAGGAATTCCAACGTATTAGATGCATGAGAAAGGCAGTATGGGAAATTGGGAACAAAGAGGAAGTGGTCGCAGTGGTCGATGCCGAGAAAATACCCTTCTGATAATCGTAGAGTTTATCACGTTCGTGCGATCACGCGACACGAAAGTGCGTTCAAGGTTGTAAACATCAGGCGTTCTGACACAACGTTTTAGTGCGAAACCATGTTTGAATATTTTCTAAGCTAAAAATGGCAGTTCTTTGGCACTTTTACGACTATATAGTGGAACCATTTAAAGCTCAACAAACTCCATATATCTGGTGGTTTCTGGACAACGAACCGAATTTGTTCATCTCTACAACTACAATGGGATGACACGACGATTCCTGTGGCATCTTGCGTTGTGGAGGAGAAGAAATTCGCTTTGGCACGCGATGGTCCCTTAATTGAAAACGTCTCGAAACTTAATCAACATAGAAAGGTTCTTCGGCAAACGAAGGAAAAACAAAACAGAACATTATTTAAAATTCTGCTCCGTGGGAAAAACGGAGGTAAACAGCCAAAGTGGTTCTCGACTTCAATAAGTGTCGCCTGACAAAATGAATGCAAAATGAACATTTTCAGTGGTGTATGTCATGTGTTCGATCATCGTATGCCTCACGCTATTTTACATGGTTGGAGTGACCGACTCTCTGGACAAGGGACTCAGCTTCGTGGCACTCCTAATTTTTGACGTCTTCGCCATACTCTACTTCATTGCGTTTCCCTTGATAGCGTTCTTCTTCCACCCCGACATCAAATGCTGGCGCTCAAGGGAGAGGTTAGTTGCGTCGCCAACAAACGGCTCGTTTAAACCAGGCGGTTTTCAGTTCTGAAGAACAACCGGCAGCATTGCCAAAAGACTCTTCACCGGGTAACACAGTACGGCTAATAAATTACACTCAATCGCCTCGATCAGCAGTGCCGCTTCGAATGACCAAGATTGTCACCACAGTGTGAGCGATCCCCTTATACTTCCATAGGAAATGCTATGTTGTACATATCGTTAAAGTTGAGCGTAAAGTGCATTCCGTCCGATGTTGTTACAGAGTGCAAACGGCGACCGCACAATGCCCGAACGAGATTTTGGTGCATAGGCCATGGGGAACCATGAGGCAGGCGATCAGATAGAGTGCGCCTAACGACCGACGACCGAACTGACAGACGGACGGACGGAGAGACTGGCTGACAGAGGGACATACGGACGGAGTGAGCGAGAGATGGAAGAGAGCGAGAGAAAGACCGAGTCGTTCGGTTGTTTACATTTATTTTCGCTGCATTCGCCGTCGCCCGACCGGGTGATGTAGGCAGTGCTGGTAGGGCGGCCAAATCCCACAAACGGAAGGGGAAAAAGGGCTGGCCCCCCGCCTGCTGTTGCGACTGCCAATTTCGGTGTCGCCTCCCATTTACGGTCGGCGTTCCGATTTGTGAACTGCACTGATCGGTTAAACCATTTAAGCGGCGATCTGTTCACCAGTCGCGAACGACCTTGTGAGCTGTGTGGTGCTTCCTCCGTATTCCGACGTGAGCTTGTCGAGCACTTTTTTCCTTCATTGTGTTGCATAAATCTAAAACGATGCAACATTTCGCTAACCCACTTATATAGTCGCACAGCTGCCTAGCCGTAACCGCAGTATAATTCTTATATTTAATTGAGAACGCAATTTGAATTGATCTCTAGCCATCTGACAATGTAGATATGACGGATGACTCTCGCTTGCAAAATGTGGTAGATTTGCAAAATAGACGAATAGGCGTGTCTACGACGTCTTATTTTTTATCATTCAAAAGGCAATACCGCCTCTCCCCGTGACAATTGGGTGTTGTTGTGCGCGACAGCTACCCAGGTGGCAGTTGAGTGTCAAGTCGAGGGTGAATGCCTGTTTTTGTCGTCGATACATCCCTTTCTATCTCATTGCCGCGATTCTTCGCTTAACGAAGAGCCAAGGTTTCAGTGCTTCCACGTCTAGTATTTCCAATCTCCATGGTGTGACCACAAGCAGTGCCTCGAAAACTATGCGATACCGTAGCCGATACGCACTGCTCGCCGGTATCCACAGCGCGATGTTCGTACTTCTCTGCTGTCCGGCAACCACGTCCTACAATCCCATACCCAATGAGTCTGGAGGCGTTGAAGGATCGATGCCGTGGATTATTGAACCAGTGTACGAACCGCACAGGGTACATATGTCTAGCGCATCACGGGACAAATTCCACAAGTATCGAAGTGAGTTGCCACTCCGGTAGAATTCATGCATTGGAGCTGCGTTTAGAGCTGACATGCCGAGATGAGAACGACCACAAAGAGAAATTGGACGATGAAGAGTACATGCACCAGTACTTGGAATGGGAACAGATCGAATTTAACCGATCTCTTCGAGACACGTATGTTTCCCTCTTTTCGTATCCGTCCACACCAAAGGCAAATATTTTGATGGCGACAACACGAAATAATGAGCTTTTCGTCACCGCGGGGTGGAAAGAAAGACGTTGAATGCAAACTGAGGCTCTCGTTCCATCCAACGTCTAATAACCCAGTTGTATAGGACTTATTACAATGGATTTGGCATCCTTCGCTCACAGTAGTGCCATAGATGATGTTGATGACACAAAACGCTTCAGAAAGGTGGTAGCGTTTATTTCGAAGAACGGCTTTACGAATAGCATATTTGATACAAATAGCCGTTCCACATGCAGCAATCAGTGTTTACACTCCCGCTAACGGAATTATCCACTTCCGCAAACAACGTTCTTTGAAATCGTTGTAGCATCACGTAAAGATAAAGAAAGAGGATTTTGCTACAGTCTATAAGATTTATTGATGACAAATGAGATCGGCCAGCTGTATGCACATTTGATTTAGTGGTGTCAGCTTTCTCCTTCCCACTAATGAGGTTGGTCGTCGAATATGAGACAAGGAAACAAACACAGAATAACAATTTTGCCGTTGTTTTTCACGCAATGAAACAAAACCTTTTCTAATTTAAGAAAAGATATGATCCAAGGGCGTACAGTGAGATTTAATATCTTTCCGCACTTGCTTAGACATTTATTAAATATAAAAATGTGTTCAACTGATGCGTACAACAGCAACAACAAAAAATAAGGACCATTTTCAGATCCATGTTTGATCTGTTTGCTACTGGAGTGAGCTAGAAAAAAATGTGAGACCTGTAACATAAACAACCGTGAATAGCACCGCCTAAGTGCCTAAGCAATCAAATTCTAATCGCATTATCTCCTTCAGGCTGGTAACAAACGAAAAACAGCTCAACACCGAGGATGGACAAAAGATCCTTCGGGCTGCATCTCAGACGGTATTAGACACTCACTTCACGTCGAAATGCGTGCCGACGGGTGAATCGATTGCCATGCAAACCTCGAAGATGACCACGGAGATTCGCGAAAAGAATCTCTTCGAAGATGTTCTCATCAACAAGTTAGTTTTCTTGTCCCACTTAGTGTTTGTCTCACGTCGCTTTACCGACGCCATCACAAAGCACGCGGGTCCAAGCCCCAACAAACAACTGGAACGGTGTGAGCTTCTCCCTTGTATTCGCTGTCTCCTTGTTGCCAATTCCTCTACCTCACCTCTTCACACTCCTCCATGCATGCGCTCCTACAGAAACAAGGGACAAAATTACCAAATTATGTCCGATTGCCTTTTACATAACCCATTGTTGATGGGACGCAACCGCGCATATTACGGATGATATAAACCCAATGAAATTTTTCATTGGATGGATGTTTTAGAGTGATGCCGTTCCTTGACTGGACTGAGGAAGCGAGTAGTCGAATGTCGTACGTGCTGGAGCTCCCCGACGATTCAAAAACTACAACGTTCGCTCCGTTTGTGCGACCGAACACGACAGCAACGGCGGCATCACCCATTTGGCTTAACACTACAGCCACTTTGCCTTCTGCTTGACCTCATAGATCTTTGCAAAATCCTTAGCTTGCTAATCAATCCTGTTCTAGTCTAATTAGCGTATTGTCTTTCGAGTAACTGCAGTATAACCGATGGGATTCTGGAAGTGGGAGAGGTGAACTCGGGGCAGCCACAATATTCGATGTGCCTTCCAAACATAAAGCCATTTTAAAAGGTAGAAGAATTCATTATTCGAAATCCCTATGTGTTCTTCCCTTCTCCTAGCTTGTAGATTAACCATCCTAACAAAAACTACCGCTTCCCCGTAACCTTACAAATAAAACCTATTTTGTAGGGGTCTTCCGCTTCGTCTCCGGAGATGCATTCAGGATTGAATTTTTATGCAATGATGCACCAATCCTGCCACATTTCACCATTTCCACTTACCTGTCGTCCCATCACATGCTGCGTTATCCCGGTGCCGGCTTTCTTTAGAATTTTCCATCTAACGCGGGTTTTTTTCCTTTTTCCTCGTTTTACAGGGCGATATGTTGTTAATTTCCGTCCACAATGCTTCAGAATTTCTACTCCTTTTGTGTCATAAGAAGTTTCCTCTTCATCTTCCCTTCATAACTCTTTCATTTTACGTGTTTCCCCTAAGATTCATTGAGCTCCTACTTATGAAATATTTAATGCATTCAGCTCTATACAGGGCAGGACTCAGTCCGCTCATCTACCTGATTCGAAGCGTACCTCTTAAATTATTTCCCGGTCTACCTGATTTCTATTTATATATCAGTAGCTCCCTTCTTGTAACGGCTACGTATTTATCA